>CM053038.1:79381246-79473746 GCA_028564925.1 Lithobates sylvaticus
GCTGATATGAGAAAAAGGGTTATATTTGTATTCAAGGTCCGACTTCAGATATGTACCCCTCAGAGCATCTTTTTTCCTTTGTTCTAGAATTGATAGAGTCTTAGAAGTACAGAACATAGAGTACATAGTAAGCTTCAGCGCAACATTAAATGTACAGAATGTAAACAAAGATAAGCAGCTGAAACATTTTAGGCCCCACACACATTGAGCAAAAAAAAAAAAAAAAGAAGCAGCTTTTTTTAGGCGATGGAGCTTTTTTTTAAAAAAAAAATTCTCTGCCTCTAAATGCCCCTCCATGTTAGGCCGTGGGGTAGATGTACTAAGACTGGGAGCACTCAGAATCTGGTGTAGCTGTACATAGTAGCCAATCAGCTTCTTCAATTAAAGCATTAGTAAACCCACTGACTTTTTTTTTTTTCTACACCTGTAAGGGAAAAAGGTATAATGAGCTAGTATGCACCGCATACTAGGGGTGCAACGGATCAAAAAACTCACGGATCGGATCGATCCTCGGATCAGGAGTCACGGATCGGATCATTTTTCGGATCAGCAAATAATAATTGAATTTGCAAAAACCTGTGAAAATTCCGCCACCATATAGTCCCCACTGTAATATCCACGTCATCTCCCCCACTGTAATACCCACATCCTCTCCCCACTGTAGTATTGGCTGGGTATCGCAGAGTATTGGCTGGGTATCGCAGAGTATTGGCTGGGTATCGCAGAGTATTGGCTGGGTATCGCAGAGTATTGGCAGAGTATTGGCTGGGTATCGGCTGGGTATCGCAGAGTATGGCAGAGTATCGGCTGGGTATCGCAGAGTATGGCAGAGTATTGGCTGGGTAATGCAGAGTATGGCAGAGTATTGGCTGGGTAATGCAGAGTATGGCAGAGTATTGGCTGGGGTAATGCAGAGTATGGCAGAGTATTGGCTGGGTAATGCAGAGTATGGCAGAGTATTGGCTGGGTAATGCAGAGTATGGCAGAGTATATGCAGGGTTAATGCAGGGTATGTTTACAAGTGATCGCTCCGTCATTTGACGGAGCGATCACATTGTAAACAGTGGCCGGGTGTACCAAGATGGCCACCGCTCCGGAGCTAGGCCGAAGCCGCGGCCTTTCCTAAGGCCGCCGGGTGTACAAAGATGGCCGCCGCCGCTCCGGAGCTAGGCCGAAGCCGCGGCCTTTCCTAAGGCCGAGGCCGCGGAGCGCTCCGCGGATCGCAGGGTGTGCCGATCCGAACGGGGTGGCCCGTTCGGATCACGGATCGGCGACGATCCGTTGCACCCCTACCGCATACTAGCTCATTATGAAATACTTACCTTAGAATGAGACGTCGGTATCTCGCCCGGTCCACGCCGAGGGAGCTGACCTTTTCCCTCGGCGTGTCTTCCAGGTATCGCGGCTCTTGCCGACCTTGCCGCACGGGAGACCTTTCCAGCAAGGTCTGGGGTCTGACTGACGGGAGAGAAACAAAAAGAGTAGAGATGGGGAGGAAGGGTAGAAGAATGTAGTTTGGGGGAGCGAGAGGTGGGGAGTTGAGGAGGCTGTCAGGGAGTTCCGGGGATACTCGCCCCAGAGTGTTATGAGGCAGACCATCACAGACCCACTAGATGGTGGTCAAAGTCCCATGGAAGGAATGCCGAAATCCAATGGGCAATATCACGGAACACAATCCATTCAAGTGAATGGGACTGTGCAGCAACCACGTGCATTGCACCCAGTTGGGGGTGTGGTGGTGTGGGCTTTTAGGGATTAAAACAAGTGGTGAGGAAGCAACAATCCACCATGGTTCACACTTCAGAGGCCAACTCACGAGTAAAGCAAAAGAGGAATGTGAATGAACTAAGAGACACCATCAAATGGGAGGTCAGTCAACCCCAAACAAGCCCTGGAGGAGCCGTAGCGTTCCATGGAACCCTGGTTCACACTCACGCGTTTTCCGTTTTGCAGAAACACACTACTGTCTATTTAACATGGTTTCCTATGGGTCACGTTTACATATATGCATTTTCCACCGATGCATTTTTTTTGGAAAGGGTCCGTCAGGGACTTTTTTCCCCACGGGTTGCGTTTTTTGGTTCCACAGACCTCAATGAAAATTAATCAAAAACGCAGTGTTTCAGTTTTTGGTGCGGTTCTGCTGCTTATTTGCTGGTTTCAACATACATCTCAAAAATTCATTAAAAAGCGTCAAAAGCATGTGAGAATACGCCTCAACTGCAACCTGCATAGGTGTGAACCAGGCTTCAGAGAATGGTTAATCTATGCAGCACTTGTGGAGAGAAGAACAGTGGTAGTTGTTAGACTTTTGTATAGACTATAGCATGAAGTTTTGCCTTCAGTTGCACTTTAATATGAAGCCAAGAACACAGGAACATGACCTTAACCCCTTCCCGCTGACCGTACGCAAATATGTGACCTCAGCTTGAAGGGGTTGTACCGGGGGGGGGGGGGGGGGGTGTCTGCAGCTTCAGGCATCACCCGGTACCGTTTTTTTAGAGCCAGCTGGTAGCTTTCATGGGATAACAACTATTCTGCTAAGAATCCGCTTGGCTGTTATCCCAAGCAGTGGGAGGGGGACGCCCCCCAGCGGTTCTCCCAGGCTCCTCCGTCCTACCGGGAGGCCTGAGCGGCCAGCCGACGCGTCCGCCAGCTGGCTGGAGACCAGAATCTGCTTCAATCGGGTCTCGGATCTGATAACCCAGAAACAATATCATGACATCACTTCCGGTTTACTGAGGCCATAAAGAGTACCTGTCACTGCCTATTACGGTCAGCAATAAAAAAGGTTTCAGAATTGTATTTTATTTTTTCCAAAGAGACAGTGTAAAAAAAATAAATTTATATGTTAAAGCGCCCTATCTCGCCGTGCTCACGCGCAGAAGCGAAAGGTATACGTAAGGCCCCTTTCACACGAGGCGGACTCCGCTTCCACGGAGTCCGCCTCTGTCCGCCGGCTCAGCGGGAGATCTCTCCGTTGATCTCCGCTGAGCCGGCGGATGACAAGTCCCTCTATGCTCACTGAGCGTGGAGGGGCTTGCGAGCGCCGCTGGTCTCTATGGAGAGATCGGATCTCACCCGATCCGATAGCGACGGATCTGGACGTGGGGCCATACGTCTGCTTTTGGCGGATCGGACCGGGTCGGATGTCAGCGGAGATGTCTCCGGCTGACATCCGACGCTCCATAGACTAACATGGAGCGCCCGTTCAGATCCGCCGTCAAAACTGACAGGCGGATCTGAATGGTCCGTCCATGTGAAAGGGGCCGCAAATGTAAACAGTGTTCAAACCACACATGTGAGGAATTGCAGTGATTGGTAGCACAAGAGCAATAATTGTAGCGCAAGACCTCCTCTGTAAAATATTTACTGTCACCTATGGAGATTTTTAAGTACTGTAGTTTGGTCGCCATTCCACAAGTGTGTAAAATTTTAAAGCATGACATGTTAGGTATCTATTTACGTAACATTATACAAAAAAAAAAAAAATAATTGTGCTAACTTTACTATTTTTTATAATAATTTTGCTTTAAAAATACTGCCCTTCTGAACCTAATTTACACCCGCACCCTGAAACAGTCATGCCCCCTCTCTACCAAAGTGTGTTGTACAGATCTGACATGGATGACCATCTTCAGCCTTTCCCTTCATGTTGAGTCTTCCAGCCATTTACTAGGCACACCTCTCATAATGAGCTCTTTAAAGAAATCCTTGTGAGTTTCATGCTTGAGTGACGCCGCTTTTCCAGGCCAGCTGGGGATGAATGAGGGTTTGTGAGCTCTTCCAGGTATATTTACTCCTAATCTGCTGCGAAAGATACAGTAAAGCATTCAGGTAAGATGTATTTTGCTTAGTAAATAAAACTCATTGCAAAACCAAATAACACGCCTCAATTCACAAAGATACAGATTTTTATTTTTTTTAGACAGTGTAATTTTCTTAACCTGTTGAACATAACTGTCCTTTTTTTATTTTTTTTATTTTTCTTTAATTAAGAATCTTTAGCATGGGGTGTTAGCTTTGTGAATTGCACTGGATTCTAATGGTGCCCATACACTAGGCAGAAAATCATTCAAAAATTTCATTTTTTCCAGTTAATGGGCACAACATGGAAAATCGGTTGTAACGTTTTTGAGCAAAAAATAAAAAATTATTATTGGAGGAAAAGTTTGGAAAACTTCTGCCAAACGGACGATAAATTGAAAGGTTAATGTGCTTCTCGCCCGTTGGACTGTTGGTACTGCGCATATATGTGACCCACAAGCAAAAAAAAAAAATAACAAAAAAAAAAAAAAAAAAAAAAAAAAAAAAAAAAAAAAAAAAAAGCAAAAAAAAAAAAAAAAAAGAAGTAAGGAGAAACTGATTAATTTATGTCCAGTGAATGATTTGTCGTGCGAAATTTGGTCAAATCAAATTGTGATGGCGATATTGTTTGCTCTCATGGCCGCATGTTTGTTTGTTTTTTTTTTTTTTTTTACACACAATCAAATGATTTTGATGGGTGTAGGTCTAGCATTAGGGTCCTTTTACACAGGTGGCAAGGATGCAACATATCGCTTCTTCACTACCTGTCAAGCGCTTCTGAAAGGCAATCAACTATGGTTTGCTTTTTAGAGGGGCAGCAAGGGCACACACACACACACACACACACACACACACACACACACACGAGCGCGGCCTTCAGCTGGATACACGTTATACAATTTTTGTTGTTCAATTTCCTTTAGATTTACCTTCAACCAGGGCCTGCCTGATTGCATACAAATTGAAAGTGTTTAGGTTTGACCTCTTAAATCCGAATAGCTTAAAGCCCCATACACACTTAGATTAGATTAGATTTCCTGCAAGTTTTTGTCTTCAGATTTACCAAAACTATATAATATGAGGTCAAACCTTAAGAGTTTTAATTTAATGCACTCAGACAGGCCCTTGCACTACATGGTTTTGGTAAATCTGAAGACAAAAATCTGCAGAAAATCTAATAGTGTGTATGGGGTCTTAAGTTGTACAAGAAAATTGTATAGTGTGTAGCCAGCTTTAGATAAATACAAGAAGCCTTGCAGTCAGAATACTGAATGGACGTTACACATTACCCAAGGAAGGGATGATTGCAGATCTTCATCTTCCCATATAAAACAGTCCACAGACAGTGTAGTCACTGACACCAATAGGATTTTATAATCAGTGTGGTCTGTAGAGGAGGGCTGGGAGCAGTGCTGAGTCCGGCAAGACGTGGCTGGTCTGGGATTATGTTAATTACGGAGATTTTCATGTTACTCGTTACGAAGCCAACTCTCAATCACATGGGAATCACTTGTGTTTTAATCAACATTCTCCTCTTCTCTTAAAGAGGAACTGCAGTCTGCTCACATCATTTGTAATAAAAACATCTTTGCCATTCTGAAGCTTCCCTCCAACCACTTTGCATATTATTTTATATATACTGTGATTCTGTACTTGCCAAATATGCTGCAGAAATCTCCCTCCACTGAGTCTGGCTGCAGCCATTTTAACTGTGGGCAGCTGAAGCTGCTGCCTGTCCACTTCCTGGGTTTACACAGAGGCACACCTCTAGCTCTGCAGCTTTCATTTGCTCTCTTATGACTCACCCCCTCTCCATTCCTGGCAAATTCTCACGAGAGTGAGATAGAGAGCTGTGCATGATGTCATAAGCCTAGGCTTTTTACCAGACAAGAAACAGGAAGTGGGCTGTATAAGGTATTTACTGGCAGAAAAAAAATGTTTTGCTATCCAAAGTTAAAACAACAACAAGGGCAGAAGATTTAATAGATGGAAAGTTTAAAAATTACTGAAGGTCCACTTTAAAGAGGAAAGAGGGAAAAACAGGGCTGGATAGCAGATGATAGTAGATACCAGGGCGAGGCGGGAGGCCACGTCTGTCCAGTAAAGTGGGACTATGGACAAAAAAAATATGAAATATATCCTGCAGTCCATCACTATCATTAACACGGCAGTTTTGGTGGTTTTCTGAGCCACCCCCGTCCAATAAAATAATTGTATTAAGCTGAACTCGCACGATTTCATACCCGCATGTCAGTCCGACTTTAGGGGTGATTTCAGAGACATCTGTGCGGGTTGCTGCACAAATGTCTATACAAATTGCACCCGAAGTCACCAAAAGTAGTACAGGAACTACTTTTGGGAATCGGTGTGGCGCCGACGTTTCGGATGGTGCCATTGCCGGCAATAGCCGACAATTTGGCATGCGATTTGACATGTCAACAAAAAACATAAAGAAAGACAAACAACAGACAGACCAGAAAGAACCCTTGCAGAAAAACGCATTGGATTGAAACTTGGACAAAAATGAACCATCGGAATGCACGAATAAAGCGACGTCCACTCCAGGCCGCACTCCCAGAAACTGTTCCACCGCCAGCACCGGGCGCAAATGTGGGCTATTGCCCCTAAACAATTCCACCTGAACTCCCTTACCAATCAGGTCAGTCTTGGATTGCCTGATCCATAGCTTAACAGCCGAGTCCGAACATGTAAAACCAAACCCCTAATTTTTAACCCACTACGGCCTGGTATACTTCCACCTTGGCATGTTAGCCCTTCACTTACACTTTGTTAAGCTTCGTGCATGTCTGAAAGCTGAAAACTGGCCTGGGCAGGAAGGGAGTGAAAGTGCCCAGTATTGAAGTGGTTAAACAGCTGCTTTTCGCCTCTTGTTGTGCCTTGGGAGCAGGAAGTGAAAAGCAGTCCCCCAATTGGACAGAGCGAGCAATAAAATAAGAAAAAGGGGCCTAATTTGTTTAACCATTCTCTACTCCACTGAAATATTGTGGATATACTTTGACTTCTTTCAATTTAGCGGTACTGCTTACCGCACTCTGAAAAGTGATCCATGGTGGATCACTTTTCAGAGGGTGCTATAGCATGGGCTGCCTGTATGCAGTACCTGACGGCTCAAGATACATAAAAAAATCAACCCATTCGTGGTCTAATAGACTCAGCACTCTTATGAATAAGGCCATAAAGGAGGGTGCTGGATGACACACAAACACAGATGTTAGGCTTTACCCTAATGCATTTTTTGATACTTTTTGCATTTTGCAGAAATGCAGGGAATTTTTTTTTAACATGGGTTCCTATGAAACACGTTCACATCAATGCATTTTTGTGCCTCTGTGTTTTTGGAAAGGGTAGGGGACTTTGTTCCTGCAAAATGCAGCATTCTGCATGTAATAGACTCAATGAAGCCGCATCCTAAACGCAAGTACTGTGTTTTTACCACGATTTGTGTTTTGGGATTTGAGTTTTTTATTTTTATTTTTTACATTCACTGTATATAGCTAGTTGCTAAGGAGTGGGCCAGGAAGCCAGCCGCCACGTCCTTAACATTCGATGAGTCATCCGCTGTCAGCGGGCTTCCCCTCTGACAGCTGAAAAAAAATTGCTGGCTAAAAAATTCATGAAAAAAACTGCGTGGGGTCCCCCCCAAAGACCATACCAGACCCTCCGGTCTGGTATGGATTAGGAGAGGACACCCCCACATCAACATTTTTTTAAAAAGTGGCATGCGGTCCCCCCAAAGACCATACCAGACCCTCCGGTCTTGTATGGATTAGGAGGGGGACACCCCCACATCAACATTTTTTTTTAAAGTGGCGTGGGGTCCCCCCAAAATCCATACCAGACCCTTATCCAAGCATGCAGCCCAGTAGGTCAGGAAAGGGAGGGGACGAGCGAGCACCCCTCCCCCTCCTGAACCATACCAGGCCGCATGCCTTCAACATGGGGGTGGGCTCTGCGCCCCCCCACCCCAAAACACCTTGCCCCCATGTTGATGGGGACAGGGGGCCTCTTCCCGACAACCATGGCCGTTGCTTGTCAGGGTCTGCGGGCGGGGGGCTTATTAGAATCAGGAAGCCCCCTTTAACAGAGGAACCCCCAGATCCCGACCCCCCCCCCATGCGAATGGGTATCGGGTACTTTGTACCCCTGCCCATATACCAAAAAGGCAGTAAAATGTAAAAAAAAAACAAGAGCTGGTTTTTGACAGGTCCTTCATTAAAAAAAATAGCTCTGTCTGCTCCCAGAAGCGTTGTCTCCCACCACTGTCTCTCCCGGTGCCGTCTTCTCCCGCCGCTGTCTCTCCCGGTGCCGTCTTCTCCCGCCGATGTCTCTCCCGGTGCCGTCTTCTCCCGCCGCTGTCTCTTTCGGTGCCGTCTTCTCCCGCCGCTGTCTCTCCCCGTGCCGCCTTCTCCCGCCGCTGTCTCTCCCCGTGCCGCCTTCTCCCGACGCTGTCTCTCCCCGTGCCGCCTTCTCCCGCCGCTGTCTCTCCCGGTGCCGTCTTCTCCCGCCGCTGTCTCTCCCGGTGCCGTCTTCTCCCGCCGCTGTCTCTCCCGGTGCCGTCTTCTCCCGCCGCTGTCTCTCCCGGTGCCGTCTTCTCCCGCCGCTGTCTCTCCCGGTGCCGTCTTCTCCCGCCGCTGTCTCTCCCGGTGCCGTCTTCTCCCGCCGCTGTCTCTCCCGGTGCCGTCTTCTCCCGCCGCTGTCTCTCCCGGTGCCGTCTTCTCCCGCCGCTGTCTCTCCCGGTGCCGTCTTCTCCCGCCGCTGTCTCTCCCAGTGCCGTCTTCTCCCGCCGCCGTCTCTCCCGGTGCCGTCTTCTCCCACCGCCGTCTCACCTGGTGCTGTCTCTCCCGCCACCCTCATCTCCCGGAACTGTCTTCTTCTTCCTCGCCCCCGCTGTCTTCTATCCAACTGTAATTCTAACTTCTAACTAATAATTTTATTATGTTTTATAATCAGTGACCTCTCATTGAACTGGGATGGGTTAATTTAGCAGATTTTATTATCAGGGTTGGGTGTAATCACATCTTAGTTATCACAAGTTTCTGGTCAACCGACTGCGGAATTGTTTTATTAGGAAACACGAGCCAATAAAGTATTTCATTTTCACATCCAGCTCAGTGAAGCAAATGATTTGAATATTGATACCATTATGTGCAATGGACATGGGAACATATAAAAGGTGACCTCTGCCCCTTCCAAAGCTGGTAAACTAAGCTCTCCGAAATTTTCATGTAAAACTGAACTCCAGGCAAACAACTAAATAACTATAATTTTATATATATATATATATATATATATATATATATATATATATATATATATATATATATATATATATATATATATATATATACCTGTCCAAGGCTTTGTATTTCTAATCATCCAGTCCTGAGATTTACACAGCTCTGTCACACAGTACAGCCCTGTCTCGCAGAGGAGGAGACCTGATTTTTCTTTGCTGCAGTTAAAGGATAAGTTCACCTTTACAAAAAAAATAAATGCACATTTTTCTGCAAGTAAAAAAAATGCATTTGTTTTTTTTGTTAGGTGCCTGTAAAGCTTTGCACCCACGATCAGCAGACTGCCTGTGTAGCTGTCGGCCCGTACCTCTGATACGGACAGGCAGTTACACGCTCCCAGGAAGACTCAATGGACCACTGGAGTGCTCAACAGCGCCCTGGTGGTTCATTGAGAGCTACAAGCCGACAGCCTCAAAAGCTGTCCATACTTGTAGCATCCACAGAACACTGTGAATGAATGGCATGGCTGGGTGGGCAGAGCAGTTTTTTTGGAGGGGGGAGAAGATCCCCCTCTGGCCTCAAAATGGTGAATCGGTGGGGGATATGGGTGTAAAATGTAACTTGTTGCAAAAGGTGAACTTATCCTTTAAGTAAGGTCCCTTTCACGTGGGTGACTGATTGGGTATGCCTGTCAGTTTTTCAGGCAGACACAATCGGACCACCCATTGCCCTCTATGGAGCAGTGGATGTTAACGGGCATTTGTCCATTGACACCCGCCAACATCTGATTCGATCCTGTCTGCTAAAAACAGAGGGATGGGGATCATTCCTCATCCGTCTGGCGGATCGGATCGAATGACAGTTAGATGTAAATGGACAGGCAGTCTATTTTACATCTGACTGCCCATAGAGGGGAGCGGGCTGTGTCCACTCTGTATAAGCGGAGGGGACGCGGAGCTGTCATCCGCCTGCTCAGCAAGGATCAGCGGACAGATTCCTCGATGAGCAGGTGGATCTGCTGGCCCCCCGTGTGAAAGGGGCCTAACAGGTCTTGTCCGTCTCCTGGCACTGTGACTGTACAGTGCAAGGAGAAGCAGCAGACTGATGAGCTCATCGCTATGTCACTCTGATCTCTCCAGCTATCAGGCTACTCTTTGCACTGCTTCACAACTGATGTGTTCTTTGTGCAAATATTCTCCCCCAGTCCGAGTTCTGTTGTACAATGAATAGAAACTGGTGCCAAGCCAAATTCAGGTACTTGCAATGCTTGCATTAAAAAGGAAAATCATACATGTAATGATGTATTCATGAATACGGAGTTCCATTCGAGTATTTTATATCTGCCCCAGAGTGTACAACCAAAACTTTAACCCCTGAAACTACATGTGCATTTAACATTCGCTAGTTTGCAAGCGCATCGTTTTGCACATCCATATTGTGTGCGCAAAACATTTAGCTTATGATTTCATCAGACTGCTAAAATGTTAGCAAAGTAAGTTCAATGACGAAAATTTTGCCAGCAAAAACTAATTTCACCCTTTAGTGAATGGAGCTGAAAGTGTTTTATAGGTAAAGAAAGCTGACCATAGTGAGTGATGATCAGGCAGGGCCATCTTAACGCAAGGGCACACCTAGGCACTGCCCAGGGGCCCCAGGTGCATGGAGGCCCCATGATACTCTTGCATTACACCATAATTGCCAACTGTCCCGGATTTGCCAGGACAGTCACGCTTTTTACTAAGCTGTCCCAGGATGGACATGTCCTGAGTAGCATCCAAGAATCTGGGCTGCGGGGACAGCAGTAGTCTGTCATTGGGCTAAAACTACAATTAGAATGACATCTTACCCCGCTACTTGTTTAACCGCTTCAGCCCCGGAAGATTTTACCCCCTTCCTGACCAGAGCACTTTTTGCGATTCGGCACTGCGAAATTGACGTCCTTTTTTCCCACAAATAGAGCTGTCTTTTGGTGGTATTTGATCACCTTTGCGTTTTTTTATTTTTTGCGCTATAAACAAAAAAAGAGCGACAATTTAGAAAAAAACACATTATTTTTCACTTTTTGCTATAATAAATATCCCCCAAAAATATAAAAAAAAAACATTTTTTTCCCTCAGTTTAGGCCGATATGTATTCTTCTACATATTTTTTGTAAAAAAATCGCAATAAGCGTATATTGATTGGCTTGCGCAAAAGTTATAGCGTCTACAAAATAGGGGATAGATTTATAGCATTTCTATTATAATTTTTATTTTTTTTTTTACTAGTAATGGTGGTGATCTGCGATTTTTTTTTTTTTTTTTTTTTTTTTTATCGTGACTGCGACATTATGGCGGACACGTCGGACAATTTTGACCCATTGTTTGGGACCATTGGCATTAATACAGCGATCAGTGCGATTAAAAATGCGTTGATTACTGTAAAAAGGTCACTGGCAGTGAAGGGGTTAACACTAGGGGGCAGTGAAGGGGTTAATGTGTTCCCTAGTGTGGGTTCTAACTGAATGAGGGAGTGGACTGTGCAGGGGAGATGACAGATCGCTGTTCAAACTCTGTATGAACAGACGATCTGTCACTTCTCTCCTCAGAGAACTGGAAACTGTGTGTTTACACACACAGTTCTGGGTTCTCCGTGTCTCAGCGGTGATCGCGGAAGCCCGGCGGCGAACGAGACCGCCGGGCACTCGCATCGGCGTAGGGGGGAGAGCGCCCCCTAGTCACCACAGGGCAAAGCGACGTTGCATAACGTCGTTTCACCCAGCCGTGCCATTCTGTCACAGTACAACTGCGGCGGCTGGTCGGCAAGTGGTTAAAAAATTTTTGATTGCAAGTACTAATAAATATATGTTTAATTCTATTAACTAGTTATACATTCATTCTTGAAAGTAGGTGGGTCAAATGGGGCAGGCCCACGGGCCCAGGATGCTATTGAGATGGTCCTGTGTTCAGGGTACCCCTTGTAATCAAAACTATTTGAAAACTTTATAGAATGAGAAAAATCTGAAGTATTCCCAACTCTCAGACCGTGTAATATTTAGGACACCTAAATACGTGCAGGAATCCTAAGCTAGCGATCTGAAGCAGCACCCAAAGTGCCATTTAATATTTTTGTTTACACCTATCGTTATAAAGCCTCATGCACATTTGCCCAGCTCTCCTAAATGCCTTTCCTCCTGGCAGCAGCATTTTGGGCGAAAAACGCGATTGACCGTGTAAATGCATCTAGATGCGTTTAGGCGTGTCATGTTCTTGGGTATTAATTTGTTTAATTGTCCAAAATAATCATTTTATTCTGGCCATCAAAATGAATTAACGCTCAAGTGTTTGATGCGCCTAGCGTAAACGTGCATTTAGATGCAACAATGCTGGTTCTCCTGGACGCGCTGGCAGTGTTTTTTTTTATTTTATTTAAATTCACCTGCCTCTAACAACTTCAGCCCCGGAAGATTTTACCCCCTTCCTTTTTGCACTTTTTGCGATTCGGCACTGCGTCGCTTTAACTGACAATAGCGCGGTCGTGCGATGTTGTACCCAAACAAAATTGACGTCCTTTTTTTCCCACAAATAAAGCATTCTTTTGGTGGTATTTGATCACCTCTCCGTTTTTTATTTTTTGCGCTATAAACAGAAAAAAAAGCAACCATTTTGAAGAAAAAAGCAATATTTTTTACTTTTTGCTATACTAAATATCACCCAAAAATATATAAAAAAAAAAAATGTCCTCAGTTTAGGCCGATACATATTCTTCTACATATTTTTGGTAAAAAAAAAATCACAATATGCTTATATTGATTGGTTTGCGCAAAAGTTATAGCGTCTACAAAATAGGGGATAGTTTTTATGCCATTTTTATTTAAAAAAAAAATTATCAGTAATGACGGCAATCTGCGGTATTTTATTTTTTATTTTTATTTTTTATCACGACTGCGACATTATGGCGGACACATCGGACACTTTTGACACTATTTTGGGACCATTGTCATTTATATAACGATCAGTGCTATAAAAATGCACTGATTACTGTGCATATGACACTGGCAGGGAAGGAGTTAAACACTAGGGGGCGATGAAGGGGTTAAGTGTGTCCTAGGGAGTTTGACCACTCTTAAGGCGTCAGCATACCAAGACATTTTGGACAATTTCATGCTCCCAACTTTGTGGGAACAGTTTGGGGATGGCCCCTTCCTGTTCCAACATGACTGCGCACCAGTGCACAAAGCAATGTCCATAAAGAAAATTAATAAAGCAAATTTTGGGTGGAGGAACTTAACTGGCCTGCACAGAGTCCTGACCTCTACCTGATAGAACACCTTTGGGATGAATTAGAGTGGAGACAGCGAGCCAGACCTTCTTGTCCACATCAGTGCCTGACCTCACAAATACACTTCTGGAAGAATGGTCAAACATTCCCATAGACACACTCCTAAACCTTGTGGACAGCCTTCCCAGAAGAGTTAAAGCTGTTATAGCCGCAAAGTGTGGGCCAACTCAATATTGAACCCTACGGACTAAGACTGGGATGCCATTAAAGTTGTGTGTGTATATATAGTGTATTTCTATCTCTTTTACACCTATAAAGACCTATAGATTCCATTTATTGGAACACACCAGAACGGGGAGATGTATTTTATTGTCCTCTGGGGGAAGGATGACGACTTCATAGATATTTGCTCTTTGTGAAGAGAACAAGCTGGACGTTTTATAGCACGTTTCTCATTTTTTATTCTTCCAACTCCAACCAGCTGTGTTGACATCAGTCATCAATAATAGAATTATCTAACAGCCACTGTACGGAAAGTAATCACTATTTCCTTCCTGTGAAAACTTCAATAGTACCGCATTGCAAGCACAAAGCAAGTCTATGAAGTGCAATAAGAAAAAGGTCTGTTATGTCAACAAATAATGGAACCTTGTTAATTCAAATAGAGATTAAACATGATTGCCTGAGTTCAAGATGAATTAAAGTCCATTCTTTATCACTGTGGAGCAATTGTGTGGTTACTTGTCAATAGGCTGAGTTCACACAGCTTTGTTTTCCTTGTATCTTAAAGTGTGAAAAAAATTCCCATGGAATGTCTAAAGCTAGCCTTGTCCTTATCTATGTGCTTGAATGTACTCTAGTTTTATTACAAAGTCCAGTTTGCTGCATTTACATTTTACAAAATGTAGCTGCTGACTTTGATTAATCAGACACTCACCTGTCCCAGGGTCCAGCGATGCGGCCGTACAAAGCCCCGCTCCTCTCTCCCTCCTCTCCACCTAGCTGGCATTCCTACTGTGGGCGCCTGACTGTATCTTTAAAGCCGGGCATGCATTGCGCATGTGCGAGCCGCGCTGTGAATGGCCAGGCAATCTTCTGGGACCTGTGACGTGTCCCAAAAGATTGCAGGGAGGGAGGTGAACTTCCTTCCGGTGCCGCGGAGGCCCGGGAGGGAGTGGGAGCTGGATGCCTTTTAAAAAGAATGTGGCATGTCAGGGGGTCATCGTCACTTTCTCTTTCACACCAAGCCGCCTAAAACGCCGCTATTTTTAGCAGCGTTTTACCGTCGGATTCGGGGCGCATTTCGGCTGCTAGCGGGGCGCTTTAAAAAAGGGTTAAAACCACCCACAATACGTTGCAATAGAGGCGTTTTGCCGCCGGTTTTACAGCGCTGCCCGATTGATTTCAATGGGGAGAAGCGGTGGAGGAGCGGTAAACACACCACTCCAAAGAAGCTGCTGGCAGGACTTTTCCTGACGTCCTGCCAGCGCACCGCTCCAGTGTAAAAGCCCTCCGGCTTTCACACTGCAGACAATAGAGCAGCAGGTTGAGGGCGGATTGCAGGCGCTATTTCTAGCGCTATAGCGCCTGCAAAACGCCCTCGGAGTGAAAGAGGTCTTAAAGCGGAAGTTCCATTTTTGGGTGGAACTCGGCTTTAAAGTGAACCTGACAGAGCATTAAAGGATTTCTAAATAGGGGCCCATTTAAACTATGGATTGCATTCCTACAACGCGTTACCATGCGATAAGCCACACTGCGTTAAGGCATCCCATTTATTTGTAAGGTTGAGATAAACTTGCATAGACCCTAGATTGTCACCCAATCTGACTGATATGGGGGACCATTTTCTAATGTCCATGGGCACTTTTTATGGGAAATATTAGAAAAAAGAGCACTTAAAGAGTAACTCCCCTCTGGGTGATCTTTGTACATTACAAGGATTTTAACAAACTTTGTTGCAGTTTCCTACCTTTCGTCATTCTTAAGAATTTCCTGTGTGTTTGTCTGTGCCTGTGTGTCTAATGGGAGTGGTTTCATATTTATCAATCAGCTGCTGCACCTGCAAGGATCTAATGAGGAAAGTGTCAGGGTCTGTATCCCTTTTAGACATGATTTCCTATTGGGAGTATCTCACCAAAAGTGAAATTTTTGTTGCAGGGGATGCCAGAAATCTGACTTCAGTATCAGTATTCAGTATTCAGTACCTCAGTGGAGACTTCTGGGAAAATCAGTAAGCCAATCACACAAGCAGGAAATGACATATCTTGGGGGGCGTTCTGCACACATTCTGTGTAGAGAACACCTCCAGGTAGCCATATTGCATTGCATATTACAGCAAATGACAGCACTGCAGAACACTTGAAAAGGAAAGGTAATTTTTAATAACATTCATTTAGAATATGACTTTTGTCACAATTGTATACACTATATTATTATTATTATTATTTTTTTTTTCTATTTTTTTTATCCCACAAAAATGAAATTACTCTTTAAAGCATAACTGAAGGCAAAACTTCAAATAGGGACATTAGTCCCCCTGTACTCTCTCCAAAATTATTGGTTTGCCTTTAGTTCCACTTTAACCACTTGACATCCGCGCTATGGCCGAATGACGGCCACAGCGCGGATCTCGATTCCGGGGAGGCCGTCATATGACGTCCTCCCCTGTGCACGCTCCCTGCGCGTGCTGTGATCACCGAGTCACTGAGACTTGGGTGATCAGCGATCCGAGTAAGGGGCGGGTCCCAGCCCCTTACCATGTGGTCAGCTGTCAGCCAATGACAGCTGATCACATGATCAAAACAAAAGCTTGGTGATCATTTTTTTTTTTTTTTTCTCCTCACGCTGACAGCGGAGGAGAAAAAAAAAGCCGATCACGGCTTATCTTAAAGGGACATCGGTCCCAAAAAGTCAGAGGCAAGTATGCCTCATGTATGCCACCTGTCAATGCCCACAAGTGCCACCTATCAATGCCCACAAATGCCACCTATCAATGCCCACCAGTGCTGCCAATCAGTGCCACCTAAAAGTGCTGCCCATCACTGCCACCCATCAGTGCCCATCACTGCCACCCATCAGTGCCCATCACTGCCACCTATCGGTGCCCGTCACTGCCGCCTCATCAGCGTACATCAATGATGGAAAAAAATTACCCATTTAAAATTTTTATAACAAAATAAAAAAAAAAACATTTTTTAATTTTTTTTTTATATTCGCTCTTTTTAAAAATTTTTAACAAAAAATAAAAAAGTGCGACAGCGCTGAAAGCTGAAAATTGGTCTGGATAGGAGGGGGGTTTAAGTGCCCAGTAAGCAAGTGGTTAAAGGAGAATTGACCAAAAAAAGGTTAATTAAATCCACAAGGACTTTTTTTAAATCACTAATATTCCTTTATATTGGCTTTTAAAATGTACAAATGCAGCAATTTAGAATTTGGATGAAAGGTTTAGCACTGGGAAACACTTTTTGAAAGATAAAAAGTGCATTTTATATACAACTATATAGATCAGACCAAAATGAGGGACAAATGAGGTGGAAGGAGGGACAGAGGGACATTGCTTCAAATCAGGGACAGTCTCTCCAAATCGGGGACAGTCTCTCCAAATCGGGGACAGTTGGGAGCTATGGGTTTGGGTGCCTGGCTGACATGCTAATTCAATGGCTGCTCTGGAACAAGTATGTAGATGAAGAGTTATGGCTTTTTAACATGCAAACATCTTCAGATTAGTGACACCAAAGACAGCCATTGGATCACCCCCTCCTAATAAGAGTAGCTGCTGATCCAATGGCAGCCCTGTATTTTTCTCCATACAGATTTCCTTGAATCTACGGGACCCAAAGCCTACTGCACATAACGTGGATTCTGATAGGCTGTGCAATTCATGCCCAGAAAATGTGTGTGGATCCCCGGAGAATGTAAACTTGATCTCTGGTCCCCGATTGTTGAACAAGACCTGAGTACAATGTATTGTCTACTGAGCAGTAACTCATCCCTTATTGGATGGCTAGGTGCTCTCCTGTGCTATATCTTTAGCTAGCCCTTAGTGCTTTGGGAATGCCAATGCGTACCTCAGTGTACATTGGCAATGAAAAGATGAATAGGCAGGTAAAAATAATTTATTGCAAAAGAGACCTAGGGGGAGATTTACTAAAACTGAAGAGTGCAAAATGCGGTGCGGCTGATCATGGTAGCCAATCAGCTTCTAAACTTCAGCTTGTTCATACCTCCCAACATTTTGAGATGGGAATGAGGGACACCTACCAGCAAATGTATGTAGGCATGTGACACGCCCCCTGCCACACCCCCTTAAAGGAGAATTAACCAAAAAAAAAAAGGTTAATTAAATCCACAAGGGCTTTTTTTTTTTTTTACCACTACTATTTTATACTACCTTTTTATATTGGCTTTTAAAATGTACAAATGCATCAATTTAGAATTTAGATGAAAGGTTTAGCACTGGGGAAACTTTTTGAAAGATAAAAAGTGCATTTTATATACAACTATATAGATCAGACCAAAATGAGGGACAAATGAGGGGGAAAGAGGGACATTGCTCCAAATCAGGGACAGTCCCTCAAAATCAGGGACAGTTGGGAGCTATGGCTTGTTCAGTTAAGCTTTGACTAAAAAAAACCTGGAAGCCGATTGGTTTCTATGCATCTAAATTTCCACTTTAAGATCTTTTGACTTGGAGATAAAGCTGCCAAGAATGTTCCTAGGGGGGAGTCAGCGCTGTGTGTAACCTCTGCATGATTTGGCCGCTGTTTACCAGCTGTATTTAGTGCGGGAAAGAATGGCATGGAAATACACGGCGATTGTTATGGGACAATACCTCGACTGTGTGCGGCTCTGTGCTGAGCTCAGGGTCAGCCTCAATGTACAAGTGTAATGTCATGCTCCACTAAGCCAGAGAGAGAAAAAAAAACACAAAAACATTGTTGTGGTTCTTTTAAATGCAAAGAAATTTCTCACGTTCTGCTGAGTCAAGGCTCATACATATAGTATAGAAAAGTAACCTGCTGCTTAAAGGTAAACTATAGTGTATATTCTGGAATCAAACATTTTGTGTTCTTTTTGTATACGTGAATAAGGCAGCAAAAGATCTGCCGTGGGTGTGTTTGGGAACACCTCTTCTGCAATATTGGCAGGTAGACAGAAGGTGTTCTCAGATCACCAGATTACGGACAAACTGGATTGGGTGGGCTGGTTCGTTACAGGTATGCATGGATGAAATATTGACGATTTCAATTCAAATTCAATTCAATATTTGATAATTCATCTTTGGCTGTCACAGTGTCAGAAACCATGAAATCAGACCGATACAGAAGTACAATTAAATCACACTTGTTTAATAATAAAAGTAAATAGAACAAACGTAGTCAAAACATAGCCAGAGTTCAGGAAGCGGAACGGATAGTCAGACAAGCCAAACGTCAAGGAGCCGGAGATAAGCGTAGTAAAACAGCAAGCAGGATCTGGAGCCAGAAGGGATGTCAGCCAAGCAAGTCTTTTAACAGGAATGCAGGAGAGCATCTCTGTGATGTTGATCAAGGTGAAGGCAGAGATCCTCTGGGCAGGACGGTGTAACCTGGGGAACAGGTAGCAGGCACAAAGCTCCCTGGGATGAGCAGTTGTTCAGGCACAGATACCAAATCCAGTGAGGTAGTGACAAACAGTGTTGTGTTTATTTGTGTTATATGCAAGGCTATATACAGGTGCTGTACAGTGTTCCAGAAAACAAATAAGAACAGAAATAGCAAAACAAAATCCTGTCTCAGGTCTAACTACACAATATGCAGGCCCTCACTACCAGGCTGAGCAAGCCTACCGCTTGTCAGTTTCTGCATAAACTTCTTAACAGCTTTTACCAACCTTTTGTTCTTCACAAACCAGCAGTGTCTGTGTGTCCCAGGCAGAGAGCAAAGGCTGTCTGCTTAGGTGAGCTTAAATTTGCCTGGGGAAGAGGACTAAGACCCGAACTGGATCATGGATCAGAGATTTCTGAATGCGTATGAGAGGAGCCTGGGAGACGTATAAACCCCGAACAGGACTTTTCCTGGCTCTCTCTGGGATGCTCTGCTACAACGGCTTAAGTAGGCAGAACTGACAAGCAGGATATCATCAACAGCTGAGTACCTGTGGAGAGATAGGAGCTGGCAATTAGCCAACAGCTCAGAGAAGGAAGGGCTGAGCCCAGCCCTGACACATAGCTGATAAGCATAGACCCCTAACTGTTTAGGGCAGCTCTCAAAATTTCCACTCGCCTGCTCGCATTAGGGGAGTGGAAATAAGCTGAAGGTGAATGTGGAGCCGCAACTGAGGGAGGGGGCGGGCTCCGCCGGCAGGTGGGGTTGAATAGGAGCCGATTATCCTCCCAGCCTCCGCCCCCTGTCATTCTCTTAGCAGGGCCTGGCATACAGCGGGAGCTGGCAAAGAACTAGATGAGGTGGGGGTGGGGTGGGGAGGAGGGGTGGGCGGGAGCTACCAAAGTTTACTTTTCATATTAACAAGCTGGGGATTGGTTACGCAGACTACCTAGAAACCAATCACCAGCTTGTTAATAGGAAAAGTTAACTTTGGAAGCTCCCGCTCCCCTGTCCAGTGCTGTGCTCTACTGTAAGTCTCTCTGCATCCTAAATCCAGTGAAATTCATTCATTGGTTTTAATTTTTTTTTTTTTATTGCTATATTTAATATAGCATTAAAATATTTACTTAACAAGGCAACAATGATGTGTACAGTGTCTATAGTTGCCAATCTTATTTTATTTATCACAGTCAGATCAATCAAATATGCATTTAAGTTAATGTTATTAAAGTTGTTGTTAATATTTTTTTTTGTAATTTAATTCTGCATAAAACATTTAACAATGTAATTTCATGAGATAAATTACAAGGGTGTATTTAAGGGCGGAAAAGGGGGGGGCAGCGTAGGTGTTGGCTGGGGCAACTGGTGGCAAGTAACTTGTAAGAGGAAAATATAACCGCGCTTGTAACTAAAAATAAAAAGAAAAGAAAAGAGAAAATCAAAAAACCAACAGGCTGCCCCTCAAAGTGGGGTACACACACTACACAGTAAAACAAAAAGGAACAAGCAGCGCCAAAAAATATATGAATCTACAGAGATATGCTCCCTGTTAAATGTTTAAGCATGTCATGATAACACTTAAATCCCGACCAACAGGTAACTACATCAAAGTTCATAGGTGGGCAAAGTTCAAATATTGCTATGGATGGATAATTGTTCAGCTATGCACCAGACCAATAGCCACATCAAAGCAAGTAGGAATCGACACCGCAGTGCATGATATAAAATGGGTGACAACCGGACCCTCCACCACAATAAGATGTGCCCTTACCGGATGGTAGAGCATATAAAGCTCTGTATTGGAATAAACAGCTGTAGGTCTCCTGGGCTTGGGGTCTGTATTCACCAACACTGCTGGGATCTGTTCCTTGCTGACAGTGGGTACTTGGAGATATCCCTGGCTTCCAGTACCTCCCGATTGATATGAGCTCAACGTTGTACCATTAAAGGAAGAGAAGGGCCACCAATAGTGTAACTCCGTAAGGTATTTAATGTAAAAACAGTAATAAAAAACTCACAATTAAATTCGTAGAGGCATAAAAAATATCCGCCGGCCGGTCGGATGCTGTAGCCCGTCCTCTGGAACGTGGTGACGTCACTGCGCGCCTTCCCTTTGCCCACCTATGAACTTTGATATAGTTACCTGTTGGTCGGGATTTAAGTGTTATCATGACATGCTTAAACATTTAACAGGGAGCATATCTCTGTAGATTCATATATTTTTTGGCGCTGCTTGTTCCTTTTTGTTTTAAGTAACTTGTAAGGCCTGGCTAGTAGCTCAGGACTTGACTTGAAATTTTGAGCCCTGGTTTAGGGTTTTATATATTAAGTGCTCTCCCACTGCAAGAAAAGCCGATGAAAGTGTCACCTGTTTGCATTAATTAAATTTAAAAAAATATCTTTAAAATCAAGAGTTTTGTTTTATTAAAGGAAAACTATCACAACATTTATCCTGATATATGCTTGTTGTGTTATGTTTTTAACTGTGTAGTTTAACTTTTATAAATTTTTTGCTTCTAGAGGCCTCACTAAACTGTATATACAATACAATGACGGCACCAAGAAAACGTCTAATCGGATTTTCCGACAACAAATGTTGGATGTGAGCGTGTTGGCGGAAAGTCCGACTGTGTGTATGCTCGAACATTTGTTGTTGGCCTTTTCGCCAACAAATGTTGGCTAGCAGGTTCTCAAATTTTCCGCCAACAAATGTTTGTTGTCGGAAAGTCTGATCGTGTGTACACAAGCCTGTCGCACAAATGTATACATACGTCTTGTACGTAACCACGTTCGTAATTGTTGGCCAACATGTGTGTGACCGTGTGTATGCAAGAAAAGTTTGAGCCAACAACCTTCAAACAAAATTCCACAGTTTGTTGTCGGAAAGTCCGATCGTGTGTACGGGGCATAAGATTTCAACGTTTTTTCATGATAAAATTGTTTCATAGTAAAATAAACTGTCGTGTCAGTCTTTTCTTGAAATCAGGATAACATACTCAAAGAGGCGCTGGGAACTTTTAGACTTGCATGTGTAGTCAGATGAAGGAAAACTTCAAATGAACTCAATAGCTCTGGCTAGACGGCTTTCACAAAGCCAGGCTTCCCTCAATGGGTACCCAACAGTAGTCCAAACCATGAAATTACAGAAAGGAGCACCAAACCAAAAGTGGATAAAAGAATCCAAGACCATTTTAATTTTTGGGGAAAAAAATCATATTAAAGCATCCAGCGCATTTCGGAAGCTATACAACTCCCCCTTCATCAGGGCTCCAATGCATTTTGGAAGCTACACTGCTCCACCTTCCTCAGGGCTCAATACAGGATAAAGCTTGGATAGACTCTGTGAAACTAGTGACTTCACAGATCTGTATAAGGAACCTGTATTGAACTCTTTACATGGAGGAACAACCTGATAGCAATTGCTGAGTGGTCCCTGATGAAGGATGAGTGGTATTGTTAATTCAATCAAGCCAACTGATGTTCATGTGAAAAGTTTGTTGGTATTATGTAATGTTCTAGAATTTGTGGTATATACTCATATACATATCTAGACATAATTCTTCATCAGTATTACTATGTTTTAGATTTGTAGCCCTGAAGGGGGAGTGGTGTTGGCCCTGAAACATGTTGGCAGATTTTATAACTTTTTTTTTTTACCAACAATTACATTTTTCTTGGACCATTTTATCTGGATTTGGTCTGGCACTCTTTTCTGTATTTCTGTGGTTTGAGTTTTTCTTGAAAAATGCCCAAAGATGATATCAGTTACAGAGTCAAAGGAGTTAGAATTTGCTTAGTGATACTCCCACAGTTGTCATTAGAAGTTTTTGGTCACGGCCATCCAAAAACCTTCAAAGTACGCCCAGGTATACCTTTTTGCTACGATATTAGACAGAATGCCCGGCATGAATATGTAACAAGCATGACATGACTGCTCAGTTTACATTTATATAATGGAAATCTATAAGCACAAATAAGATTTTTAAATGAGTTCTTCATATTGGCTATATTATTTATTTGTCTGCTTTTTTCCCTCTAGGAAAAACTACCAAAAATGTCTCTTAGCAAAGAAGGAGCCCATAAGAAATGGGTGAGCCTAAAAGAAAAGCTGTCACCCCAAGACTCAGACCAAAGTGAGGCCAACTTAGAGAATGCGGATCCTGAACTTTGTATTCGTCTCCTCCAAATCCCATCTGTGGTGAACTATTCTGGCCTGAAGAAGAGACTGGAGAGTAGTGATGACCAATGGATGGTTCAGTTCCTGGAGCTCAGTGGTCTGGATCTTCTACTTGAGGCCTTGGACAGGCTTTCAGGCAGGGGAGTGTCAAGAATCTCTGATGCTCTTCTACAACTTACTTGCATAAACTGTGTCCGAACACTAATGAATTCCCATAAGGGGATCGAATATATTGTCAATAATGAAGGCTATGTCAGAAAGCTTTCTCAAGGTGAGCTTGTCATATGAACCTTGGTTTGTTCCAATGCCTTTCCATCTTTATCCTCATCTAAACTAACTATATAATAGACTAACATGCATTCTAGGTAATGTGTGATGGTAACATATTCAGGTATTTATTTCCACTCCTTCTAACTATGTCTAAGGCCCCATTCACACTTGTCATGTGACTTTGGGCATCAAAGTCAGATGACAAATTGCAGCCCAATATTTTCAATGGCACCCCTTCAAATTGATGTAACTTAAAGGTATTCCCTTAATTTGCAGGGATTCCCTCTCACTTCCTGTTTGGCTTTGGGACAGGAAGTTAAGGGAAATCTCCACAATGGGACACAGATGGTGAACAAAAATCTGACGGGGGTTAGAACTCTCCCTTACTCTATTCAAAATGAAAAAAAAAAAAAAGCTTTGCCTCCTGCAGTTCTACTTTAACATGTCACTTCAATAGAAATTGATTAAATATTCAACGTCTGCCAAGTGGTGGAGCCCACACACTGATTGAAATGTGGCTAGTCTTTGCTGGACTGGACATATTTCAATCAGTGTATGGCCAGCTAAAAGGTAAGCTGGGAACTGTCAGTGGTGGCAGTAAGGGGAACTGTGTAAGGTGAGGCAGTATGTTAAGGGCCTTCATTGTTAGTGGTGAACCCAAGCTCCAGTAGCGCCTGGAGGAGTGCCATGTGCCCCCCTAGATGGTTTCCCCCAAGCTCCGAGGATGGGAATTAAAATTTGGTGCAAAATAATAGATTGCTATATCAAAAACTTGAAATACTTGCCACACCACATTTTAGACCCAAAACATCTTCTGTAAAGTGTGTGTAAAACCAATTTTTTTTTTATTTTTTCACGTTGGATGGTTAAAGGTTTAGAATTTCTGGGGTTTTCTTGCTGCGTTTTTTCACGCTGGAGAGATTTGCCTCGTACTTCCTGCTACGTCTTTGGCACAGAAAATGAAGGAAAATCTTCCCAACAACACACATACTGAAAGAACAAAATAGACATTAGTCTTTACCCTTTCCTCTTCTACCTAAAACTGTAAAAATAAGTTTACCAATTTCTCAAGTTATATTAAAAATAACTCTATATGAATGGTTTGCTTTAGTAAGGAAAAACCATTGGCAAAACAACCTCTACGTGTATTCCCTTAAATTCAGCATCAACCATCAATAAAACAACTGTGTTAGCGAGGATCAATGGATGATTTGCCTAAGGCAGTGATGGCAAACCTTGGCACCCCAGATGTTTTGGAACTACATTTCCCATGATACTCATGCACTCTGCAGTGTAGTTGAGCATCATGGGAAATGTAGTTGCAAAACATCTGGGGTGCCAAGGTTTGCTATCACTGGCCCAATGTCCACTGGAAGGGTAAGAGGCTTAAGAAAAATAATAGAACAAAAATGTTGTATATTGGTGTTGCTCCACAGTACACTGTTACCCCAGGCAAAGGCCCACAAGTACCTTATAGTAAATACACCCTTGCATAGACACTATGGATTTTTCCAGTCTGGTTCATTCTTTATTATGCAACCCAACTTTGCTAAATTGGCCCAGTGGATGCTGCCTAGTGGGATCTGAGTAGACACCAGATTCCCCCCTAACAGTTCCAATTTTATAGACTTTCAATGACATATGTGAATATTTACGCCTCTTCATTGGTCTTACCCCATAGAGACTTGATTGTATTTGTATTCCTATATAGCTCTGGACACATCCAATGTCATGGTGAAAAAACAAGTGTTTGAACTGATAGCAGCCTTATGTATCTACTCGCCGGAGGGACATGCCTTGGCTTTGGATGCACTCGAGCATTATAAGGTAAATAATTCTGTTGATTGACTATCTAAACCCTTCAACTGCCTGTCGATTAGCAAATCTATGCATGGCTTGTGTGCTCATTTTTCAGGCTTGTCCAGGTATACTGTATATATGATATGATAGGTGGCATGTAGAGAATGGTAGAAGTGACCACATTGAAATACTAGCCATATACAGATGGTGCTTTCAGGACCACCTATGGCTCAGTTGTCTTTGGGCAGTCTAATGCCCCATACGCACGATCGGACTTTCTGACAACAAAACCATGGAATTTTGTTCGAAGTTTGTTGGCTCCAACTTGTCTTGCATACACACGGTCACACAAATGTTGGCCAACAATTACGAACGTAGTGACGTACAAGACGTACGGCGAGCCGAGAAAAAGGAAGCTCTATAGTCAAGTGATATCTCCATTATGAACGCTAGATTTACAAGACTGATTACTTTCGGCTCGTACTTGATTCCGAGCATGCGTGAACTTTTGTGCGACGCACTTGTGTACACACGATCGGAAAATCCGACAACAACGTTTTGTTGGTGGAAAATTTGAGAACCTGCTAGCCAACATTTGTTGGTGGAAAGTCCGCCAACAAATGTTCGATGGAGCATACACACGGTCGAACTTTCCGCCAACAAGCTCACATCCAACATTTCCCGTCGGAAAGTCCGATCGTGTGTATGCGACATTGGACATTTTCCATTATCCAGTGACTTTTTATACTTAATTTTTTATTTATCTATTGGTCACTAAAAATAGGATTAAAACTGGTCTCCCAGTACATTGAAAAAAAGATCAGTTAATCATTCATTAAGACTTCATCTTTTTAAGTCCAGCTAACTTAAAAGGGCAAGTTTACCTTTTCAAAAAAAATGAAAAGGTGAACTAACTCCCAAATATCCTGGCCACCCCTGCGGACCCCGCTGCACATAGTGGCCATGATGCCCCCTGCTGCCAGTGTAGTGGTCCATGCATCATATATATTCTTCAGCGTGAACATGTGACTGAACTGACCAATGAGAAGAACTTCTTCTTTTTTTATGGGACACCTTATTAGAAGAAGAAGCCTCAGATTCACATCTCACTGGTCAGCAAGGTCACATGGCTTAACTGACCAATGAGTGCTTGCCATCGCAAACATTAGGATGGATATTTACTCCAGGGCTGTGTATTGTGGTGTATGATGTACAGACTGCTTTACCAGCAGCACAGGGGATTATGGCAGCTATGTGTAGCAGGGGTCCAGAGGGGTGGCCAGGAAATGTTAAAGTTAGTTTACTTTTTTTATTTTTCATGCTTACAAATATTGCATGCAAGTTTATAATTAAATTGCTCCGCAGAGAGCTCTCAAACAGCAAGAGTTAGGAGCAATGTAAAGATCTCACCAATATTCTAATGTGTTTCCATCTTCCAATCAGCTGCAGGCAGGGCTGGGACAAGGGGTGCGCAGGAGGGGCAGCTGCCCTGGGCACTGTGGTATCATGTGAGGTGGGGTGGGGGGCACCACAAGGAGATTGGGGGGGGGGATTTATGTTGGAAGGGGGAAGTTGGGCAGCTGCAGGGGATAAGTATTGTCTTAGGAGAGGAAATTTGGGGGGTGATTTAGGGGGATTTGTGTTGAGAGGGGGATGGGGGGGGAAGAAGAATTGTGCTAGGTGGGGGGAGAAGATGTGTACTAGGAGGGGACATTTTAGGGGTAGATTATTTGTGCTACGAGGGATGAATTTGTGTTCTTTTTTTGGGGGGGGGGGGATTTGTGCTGACATTGGGGTTTTCAGCAGGGGGGTGGATGTTTTACAGGGAGGAGGTGGAATTTATTATCTGGGGGTAAGCATGCAGATTAGTGTTCAGTGTTTTGTGGGGAGATTTTTGCTGACACATAATGCTCATACATCTTGCGGGGGTCGCAGTTTGGCATGTCCGCCCTGGCCTTAGATGACCTTGTCCCGGCACTGACTGCAGGTAGTAAATAAAACATATTCATATCAAATAATTATAATTATTCTGATTAGAGAAAAAAATAACTATCCATGTGTATGCACTATATATATATATATATATATATATATATATAAAATATATATATATATATATATATGTGTGTATATATATATATAACTCGTATTCCTGATCATAATAAAATAAATACAAACATAGACTACATACCTTTCATTCAGGAAGCACAGCATAAATATGTAATAGTTAGATTAAGCCGCCCTGTCTACGTATGTGTTTATGCAATATGTATCTACAAATTATAGAGCGGGAGAAATGATTCTCGCATTCTGTATAACATCCCTCTCTTTATAAAACATTTATTTCCAGCCCGGCGCCTCCTTTGTTTTCCGCATGCGATGTCTGTGTACTGTATAAATAGCTGTACACAGAGGAGCAGAGCGAAAGCAGCATAACATGAATAAATGAATTAACACATTTATTATGTTACTGCTTATTATGCTCTATAAATTGAAACCTGGGATTACTAAACGCAATCTAATTAAATGCAACATGTGTTTTGATTCATAAATTGAGCTTTTTTTTTTTGTGCTGCGCTGGGATTCGGTGAAATCTGCAAGACACAACAAAACAAAGCGGCTGACAGCCATAGGGAATTAATGTTTGTAGAAGACTTTTTTTGACTTCCCTTAATGGGAAAGAGGGACACCTATTCGCACAAAGTATAGAGAACACACTGCCACGCCCACTGCACCCCAGTTTCATAGGTCATGAACCCCCAACTTTGGACCACTGAACATTTCTTTTGTGTTGCAGTAGGTTATTGTTTATGCGTTATTTTGCCCCTTACCATGCATTTGTTTTGAATAGACTGGTAACAACCACAAGGAAAGTTTGAACAGCCCTAAATATTATTCACTGCATTGAGGTGCATGAGCAAGCTGCATTGAATTACCACAATATACCACAGTGAGTGGTTGCAGAAATGTGTGTTATACCCAGTGATGTAAGTAACTGAGTTAAAATAAACGGAGTTACCTAACGCAGTTACTTTAGAGGGTAACGAGTAATCTAACTGATTACTTTTCCCCTCATGGTAACTCAGTTCCCATTACTTTGGCTTAGTTACCCCAATTACATCAACCGCCACTAGATGGCAGTAGTGTAATTCCGGTGTCCTGCCGAAAAAGTTCCCCCGCCGGATAAGGACCCCCTGTACTGCGTAGGCGCAGGGCTTGCGCAGTACGAAGGACTACGGAGCTTCCGAAAATAGCCGAACCTAAACAGCTCTGAGTGAACTCTACACCGCGCAGGTGCAGTTAACATGTACTTGTACGAGGCGATGCCGCACGCTCCTGATGCTCGTGCTACTCTGCAAGGGGCGTCTATCGTGTAAGTAAGGGGCGGGTCTAGTATTACTGTAACCAAGGGGCGCATTTATAATTATTGTTATATATCGAGCTCTGCCCATTAATTTAACATTCGCCCTCTTCTGTAGCCATCCGCCCCTTACACGATATAATAATAATAGACCCGCCACTTGCTTACACGCTATAACAGATCTGCCCCTTAGTTAGAGTAGTAGTAGAGCAGCCCCTTGGTTACACGATATATAACAATAATAATAAATGCGCCCCTTGCTTACAGTAATACTAGACTTGCCCCTTAGTTACACGTATAGAATATTTTAAAAAAAAGTCAGTTACCTTGCTGCGTAACTAATTACTTTTCCAATGTAGTAACTGAGTTACTAACGCAATTACTTTTTGGGAGAAGTAATTTGTAACTTAACTAATTACTTTTTTAAAGTAAGATGACCAACACTGGTTATACCATACTTCCCAACTTTCTGAGATGGGAATGAGGGACACCTATCAGCAAAAGTATGCAGGCATAGGACACACCCCCCTTGTCACGCCCCCTTAAAGGAGAATTGTACAAAAAAAACAAGATGGGTTAAACCATGGGTGCTCAACCTGTGGCCCTCCAGCTGTTGCGGAACTACAAGTCCCATGAGGTATTGCAAAGCTGATGGTTACAAGCATGGCTCCCAAAAAGCAGAAGCATGATGGGAATTGTAGTTCAACAACAGCTGGAGGGCCAAAGGTTGAGCACCCATGGGTTAAACCTACAAGTGCTTTTTTTTACCACTACTATTCCTTTATATTGGCTTTTGGAATTTGCAAATGCAGCAATTTAGAAATCAGATGAAAGGTTTAGCGCTGGAAAACACTTTTTGATAGATAAAACGTGCATTTTATATACATCTATATGGATCAGACCAAAATGAGGGACAAATGAGGAGGAATGAGGGACAGAGGGACATTTCTCCAAATCAGGGACAGTCCCTCAAAATCAGGGACAGTTGGAAGCTATGGCTATACCACATTGTACCATAACCCAGTAGTATAACTAGAGCAACAGTGTGATTAAAGTTTTTTTTCAGCACTACATCTTCTTCGTCCTACCTGTGACCATACACAGAAAACTTAGAGCCAAGTCAAAGAAATGTCGGTTGACTCATTGCTATTGGGTGCCGGCATTCAAGGAGCTCATCCCAGCCCACTTGATCATGCAAGCAACAGGTAGGACACCACACACCAGGGATAGAGTTGCCACCTCATCCCTTTGAAAACCAAACGCATATTAAAGCGGAAGTAAACCCATCCATAAAACAGTTTCATTTATGGCACGTGCAGGAAATGTAACACTCTCATTGGTTGTGCTCTCAACCAAACTGTCAAACCATGGCTGGTGTCATAACTGATCACATGTGCAGCATCATGGCAGTTGTAGATTTAACAGAGGCAAAGATGGCAGCTTCCTTGGCTGAAAACAATAGCAGGGTTTACTTACACTTTAATTACACAGGTTCTGTGGCTGATTAAGGTGGTAATTAAACTCACTTGGTGCCTTATCTGTATTAAATTAGCCTTAGAACCCATGTAATTCATATGTGTTCAGGTTTAAAGGGATGAGGTGGCAACTCTAACCAGGAACAGGCCAGTTATGGGATAGTGAAAAGCGGCTTCAGGCTTACTCCTTAAAGGCCACGCTCCACTGACCCATTTCACACCACCCACCACCACTCTATGACTAAGCCCAGTAGGCAAGGCAAAATGCATCAGAAGGGAGTGGTCTATAAGGAGTTAGGCCGAAGCCACTTTTCACTATCTCCTAGTCAGGCCGTTCCCTGGTGTGTGGTGTCCTACAGTGCAGTGGAAGGCATCCAATGGATTGCCTTCCACTGCACTGCGCTGAAAAAAGTACTGCTTCCACGTTTTTTTGTCAAAGTGTATTTGAACAAGCTGAAGTTAGAAGCTGATTGACTACCATGCACAGCTACACCAGATTTTGCACTCTCCAGTTTCAGTAAATCAACCCCAATGTCTCCTTGTTCTGTAGCCTTCAGGAATACCACATCACATATTCCAGGAGGCAGCAGTAGCAGGGATTCACGATGGCGAGTGGGTGGATCAAACACATGTTACTGGGGCCAGGTGCCTAAATCCAGAAGAAGCAGCTGGTTCCCAATGTATAAGGAAGACCAAGGTGAGACCAACGGCTTGCAGCAGGACACTGAATTTGTTGTTCAGGTGAGTATGTGAAGTGACGTTTCTTCTTTAAAGCTGAGTTCCTGGAATTCAGCTCTTTTGTAAAAAAAGTGAAGGCACATTAAAAATTTAAGTCCAAGGAGGTGCATAATATCTCATGAATATCTCTATTATTTATATCTGACAGGTATATAGTACTCCCAGAAGACAGCTATCGATGTAGTCAGGAGCCTGACATTGATTCTTCAGGTCTAAGCATCTTCAACAGTAGAGTCGCTGCAGCTTCTATTCTTGCCCTTTTCTCCACCTGCCCAATCACAGAAGCCTTTGTATTGCGAACTTATTCACAAAATACAAAGGCTTCTCCGAATGGGCAGTAAGGAAAGGGCGGGCACAGCTTCTCTGTATTGTGTGAACTTATTCACAAAATACAAAGGCTTCTCCGAATGGGCAGTAAGGAAGGGGCGGGCACAGCTTCTCTGTGTTGTGTGAACTTATTCACAAAATACAAAGGTTTCTTTGAATGGGCAGTAAGGAAGGGGTGGGCACAGCTTCTCTCTATGCCTCTCTCTTTTCTCACAGCCCTGAGTGTCTTGCATATCCTCCTGAAGAGCCATAAATCTATCAGATATAAATAATAGAGATAAGTTCAGGAGATGTTGTGCACCTCCTTGGACTTAACTCCCAGTGTGCCTTCGCTTGGTACAAAGTGGCTGAATTCCGGAAATTCAGCTTTAATCTACATAACTATGAAAATACAAAGTTTTGAATAGCGTGTAGAGGATTGGTTTGGAGTGTGGGATCAAGTTTGGAACCCCATTTAGGTTGTTATGGCTGTCCTTGTCCCTGCTGGGGAAATTTACTCTCCCTATTCGTTCTAGGGACCATTTATACCAAGGCAGATAGTGTGCCGAAATCCAACATTTTCAATTGTCACAGAACAAAATGTGAGAAAACGTGTTCCTATATGGACACCTGTTCTGGTCACAACTGCCTAATGCCGTGTACACACGATCGGAAATTCCGCCAGCAAAAGTCCGATGAGAGCTTTTGGTTGGAAAATGCGACCGTGTGTATGCTACATCAGACTTTTGCTGGCGGAATTCCAGATTGAGAGCAGGTTCTCAATTTTTCGGTCGGAAAAAGTTCCGATCGGAAATTCCGATCGTCTCTACCAATTCTGGGGCGCAAAATTCATACGCATGCTCGGAAACAATTTGACGCATGCTCGGAAGCATTGAACTTCATTTTCATTGCTCGTCGTAGTGTTGTACGTCACCGCGTTCTTGACGGTCGAAAGTTCAGCAAACTTATGTGTGACCGTGTGTATGCAAGCCAAGTTTGACCAGAATTTCGTCGGAAAAACCATCCAAGATTTTTCTGACGGAAAATCCGCTCGTGTGTAAGCAGCATAAGAGAATTTCCTCTTACTTTGGAGAGAACTGCTCTTCCAGTTGAGACGCCAGAACAGAAGTCAGAGGAAATCTCCCCAATGGGACACAGACCTAAAAAATAAAATAAAAATAAAAAAACTAATTGATAAAGGGTTTTATCCAAAACTGAAAAAAATTGTTGTGGATAGAACCACACTTTAAAGCTGAATATTTACATGCTTGCAAAACCTAGTCATTTTTATTATATCTAGCTAGGGCTACTTCAGGAAAATGATCTGTGGCCTTGAATTAATGCCGGTCTTCATTTTTTAAATTAAATATATTACGTTAAGCATGATGTCCGCTGGCTCTGTATTATCTAATTACAGTCACTACGTGCCGTTCTCCAAACCATAGCTCCCTGAGCACACTTGTATGCAGAGTGACTTCTTCCCTTGTAAAATTATCATTTTTATTGTAATTGGTTTTCAGATATATACACTGCTTGTTAATTAATTGGGGAATACTGCTCTGATGCCTATGTAAATTAGATATGGAATGTTATCAAATATGATGTTTGCTGAATAAATACTGCTTCTTCAAATAAAAAAATTAAAAAATTCCAAGATTAAATTAATTCTAAAATCATGACATGTCAAACATGTTATACTTACCTGCTTCTTGCTATGGGGGCACTTGAGCAGGCTCTCTCCCGAGCTGTACTCTCTGTGTCCATTCACAAACTAAGCACATCCCGCCCCCCCCCCGCTCTCTTCTCATTGGCTTACTGGCTGTGATTGACAGCAGCAGGAGTCAATGGCTCCCGATGCTGTGTGAGCCAATGAGGACAGAGAGACTCTCTGGTAAACAACACAGAGCACTGTACATAGGGAGCGATCTGTCAGTTTCTCATCCCTGCAAAGCAGGGGTGAGAAACCGAGATCTATAGTAAAAGCAGCACACTTCACACACATTTACACATTTAGGCACACATTTAACGCCTTAATCGCCCTACATGTTAACCCCTCCCATGCCAGTGTCATTAGTACAGTGACAGTGTATAGTAAGAGCACTGATTGCTATATTAATGTCGCTGGTTATGTCAGTGACAGTTAGTAAGTACCCCCCAGCCTCAGACTGCCTGCCGCACTAATCGCTGATTGCCACCATTAGTAGTATTAAAAAAATAAAAATATAAAAATTCCATTATATATACCATAGTTTGCAGACACTATAACTTTCACACAGACCAATCAATATACACTTATTGTGATTTTATTTATTTTTTTAAATCAAAAACATGTAACAGATTACATTTTAGCCAAAATTTATAAAGAAATTAAATTTTTTGTATTTTTTTTATTGCATGTGTTTTATGGCAGAAAGTAAAAAATATTTTTTTTCAAAATTTTCGGTCTTTTTTTAATTTTATATTGCAAAAAATGAAAAACTCAGTGGTAAACAAATACCACCAAAAGAAAGCCTCTATTTGTGTTAAAAGAATGATATAAATTTTGTTTGGGTACAGTGTTGCATGATCGTACAATTACCAGTTAAAATAGCGCAGTGTCGAATAGCAAAAAACGGCCTAGTTATAAAGGGGGTAAAACCTTCCGGAGGAGACGAAGTGGTTAAACAAAGTCCATTAAAAAACACTGTGGCATAAAGTTCCCACTATGGCAGCATCAGCTGTCTTTCTTCCAAGCAGGATCTGGGAAGGCTCCCACCAGAAAACCATGTAAAAAAAAAAAAAAAAAAAACGAGAGAAAAGCGCAACTAAATGCTAATTGCAGCATTTATTAAAACATATTTATGAAATTAAAAACAGTAAATATGCACTCAAATTTACAAGATATTAAAAAGTGTATCGAGAAGTCTCCAGTCTCCAGGTGGTCAATGATGAGAAAGGTGGTTGGAACCAGGAAGTAAACCATAGACATGTGCACTGCCGAAAAATTTGTTCATTTTTGTTTCATTAATTTTATTTAAATTTTTTTTGTTTTTCGGGTCATTCGTTCTGATCGAAATTCGTAAATTCGTATATTTTAAAAGCCGACAAAAGTAAAGAAAATCAGAAAATTAAAAATGAAAATTCGAAAAGCTAACTAACTATTAAATTATAGGTATTGGAATTTCCTTTCGTATTTGGCTGTTAGTCAACGTAACAAATACAAATTTATCCATAGTTATGAATTATCCGAAATAACGAATGCTGCATCTAAACAAATGGAACGGAACAAATTAATAATAAATAATAATAAAAAGGTTTTATTATTATTGTTATTTATTATTAATTTGTTACGTTCCATTCGTTTAGATACGTACAGCATTCATTATTTCTGATAATTCGTAAATGTGGATAAATTCGTATTCTTTACGTTCACTAACAGCCAAATTTGAAAGGAAATTCCAATACCTATAATTTAATAGTTCGTAATAGTTAAGTTATTATTTCAGATTTTTAAATTTTTTAGGGTTTTCGAATTTTCATTCTCATGCCCCGTACACACGAGCGGATTTTCCGTTGGAAAAATTTTGGATGGTTTTTCCGATGGAATTCCGCTCAAGCTTGGCTTGCATACACACGGTCACACAAAAGTTCGCTGAACTTTCGACCGCCAAGAACACGGTGACCTACAACACTACGACGAGCCGAGAAAATTAAGTTCAATGCTTCGAGCATGCGTCAAATTGTTTCCAAGTATGCGTAGGAATTTTGCACGTCGGAATTGCTACAGACGATCGGAATTTCCGATCTGAACTTTTTCCGACCAAAAAATTGAGAACTTGCTCTGATGGAGCATACACACGGTCGCATTTTCCGACCAAAAGCTCTCATCGGACTCACGCAGCATTATTTTAAAATGTTCGTTCTTTTGAATTTTCGTTCTTATTTTCAAATTTTTGGATTTAGAATTTTCGAATTTCCGATTTTTCGAATATTCAACTTTACGAATATTTGGAAAAACTTGTTAAACAGATTTTCGGTAATTCCGATATTTCGGAATTAACGAATTTGTAGAAATATGTTAAAAAACTAATTTGGAACGAAACCTGAGCACTTTTTGCGATTTGGAACTGCGTCGCTTTAACTGACAATTGCACGGTCGTGCAACAAAATTGACGTCCTTTTTTCCCACAAATAGAGCTTTATTTTGGTGGTGTTTGATCAGATCAGCGTTTTATTTTTTATTTTTTGCACTATAAACAAAAAAAGAGCAACAATTTTGAAAAAACAAAAACAAATATTTTTTATAAAACATATCCAATAAGAAAAATGTAAAAAAATAAAAATGTTTTCATCAATTTAGGCCTATATGTATGGGGCTACATATTTTTGGTAAAAATAAAATATTAATAATAATAAGCGTATATTGATTGGTTTGCACAAAAGTTATAGTGTCTACAAACTATAGGATATTTTTTTATTTATTTAGTTTATTTATTGCTAGTAATGGGGGCGATCAGTGATCATAGCTCCCAACTGTCCCTCATTCCTCCTCATTTGTCCCTCATTTTGGTCTGATCTATATGTATATATATATATATATATATATATGCAAAAAAATAGCTGCGCTGGAAATTTACACACATTGAAAACCAATCGTGAGAAAATGGGTGAAAATGGGTTCAACCTTGAACTACTGATTTGTGCGTAATTTTGCACATATTAGGCAACCACTGGATGCAATCTAATTGGCCCAGAATGCGACTTCAAAAATTACGCCACCCAAACAATATGTGATCAAACAATTACAGTGCTTGTAAACATGTGACCGTGAACAAAACCTCATGCAACATCATCTAAGAAAATTTTGAAAAGTTTTCCTTAAACATATGAAAAATTGAAAAATATTGGTAAAGAAATTATTTATAAAATAAAATAAAATAAAATATCATGCAAGGAAGTCCACAAGGGGTGTTGTAGTCCTGTTGCTAGTGTTTCCGTAGTGCTCCTATATTTGACACCCTCAGAAAGGAGTGAAAAAAGAAGAGAAGGATCCTCCACCAAATAAAAACACTGCCGCTTACCAGCTACTTTGATCTCTGTGTTAGAGAGATCAAAAAAGGCCTGTGGCTTATCCCCCTGCCAGGGTCTCTATCCGGGGTCCTCCAAGTATCTCTCACAGAATATGGGTACACATAAAGGTCCTGTCTAGGTATTCCTTGCTCTCTTCCACAAGCATTTACATGGAAAACAAACGGGTATCCATAGCGCAATATTGCTTTAAAATTTTATTCATATAAAAAAACCATATCGCACTTACATTTAGTATGCAGTCAATAGGCAAGTTTTAAAATCAATGTCGAGCCGGCCGGCTCTCTCTCGCTGCCCGTCGCTTCCTGGATGGACGGGGAATGGAGGTGACGTCAGCACGCCGCTCACCCTACGTCGTTTCGTCACAAGATGACTTCTTCCTGGGGCACGGGCGGCGTGCTGACTCACCACCTATTAAACACACTGCAGTCCTAGACCCGCCCTCTTCTGAGCTCCCGGTCGCCATATTTGAATAGGGCAATTGCCCTTTTTCCTGTTGATTGGCTTGCTGGGAGTGTGGGCGGTACATCAAGCCATTTGTGTGTGCGAACGCCATATCGAAGTGGGGCATATGCCCACAACCTCAATAATAGGTCCATTTGGAGTATGTGTGTGTATATAAAATGCACTATTTATCTTGTCAATAAATGTTTTATAGTGCTAAAGATTTCATCCAATTTCTAAATTGCTGCATTCGTAAATGTCAAAAGACAATATAAAGGAATAGTAGTGGGGGAAAAAAAGCACTTGTGGGTTTAGCTAAAAAAAATTGTATAATTCTCCTTTAAGGGGGCGTGGCAGGGGGTGTGTCCTATGCCTGCATACTTTTGCTAATAGGTGTCCCTCATTCCCATCTCAAAAAGTTGGGAGGTATGTCAGTGACTTATAGTGGGACTGCGATATTGTGGCGGACAAACCAGACACTTTTTGGGGGCCAGTGACACTAATACAGAAGTGATCAGTGCTAAAAAAAAGATGCACTGTCGCTGTACTAAGGACATTGGCTGGGAAGGGGTTAACTGGGGCGATCAAAGGGTTAAATGTATGCCTAGGTTGTGCTTATTCACTGTGTTTAAAGTGGAAGTAAACCCCCCTATCATTTTCAGCCAAGGAAGCTGCCATCTTTGCCTCTGTTTAATCTTCAACTGCCATGGCACTGCACATGTGATCCGTTATGACACCAGCCACTGGATGGTTTGACTGTTTGGTTGAGAGCACAGCCAATGTGCAGTTAGCATTCACGGCATGCCTTTTTTTTTTTTAGACTGTTAAATCGATGGGTTTACTTCCGCTTTAAGGTGCTTAGACTAGGGGAAGGCAAAGATCCGCAGGAACACAGGATCAAAGCCTTCCCTGCTGACAGAACGACAATCTGCCTTGTTTTACATGGGCAGACTGGCGTCCTGCCTGTGCCCTGAACAATCGGTGGGTCCAATCACAGCGGTAGCGGGTCAACAGCGGCGTGCGCGCACCACAGACCCAGAAGTGTCAGATCGCATACTAGGTATGTGATCTGGCACAGAGCGACCGCCCTGTCGCAGTAAATGTACGCGGGGCGGCCACTAAGTGGTTAATGACACCTCTACACATCTGCTAAGCCATGCATAAAAACACATAGTGCCGCAGCGCCATGCGTTTTTGTGTGGCGCGATTTTGCAAAAGGGTCAGGGGCTTCTTTAGGATGTTTCTCACATATAGGGCTGTCCATCAAAATGAATGGGCTGCCCTACACACGACATGCGGAAAAGATGCATGCGCTCCATTGTACCTGCATTGTGTATACAGAGAGTATAGGCCCAAATTAATTATTATTTTGTGATTGAAAAATTCTGATCTCCTATTGTATCTGATGTCTCTTAAAATATTTTTTTTATCACTGAAAAGAAGGAAAAAAAAAAAAAAGAGAAAATCCTTTTTAACATAATGATAGAGTTTCACAGAAGATTTCCTTTCCACTAACAGGCAGTGAAGAACCAGCAATATCGATTTAGTGTCATTATAAGCGAGCTTTCAGCCACGGATAATGTTCCCTACATGGTCACGCTGCTCAGCGTCATCAACGCCATCATTTTCGGAACGGAAGAGCTGAGGATTCGTGTGCAGCTGAGGAATGAAATTATAGGTAATAATTCTGCAAAAATAACATTTATTCATGCTTTCCCCCTCATTGGGAAATCTATGGGATACATATTTAATGTTGTCTTATACAGAGCTAATGTTTACTAAGGTAAGATTAGAAGGAGAAAACCGATGTGAGGCCCCAAGCCGAGGTATAAAACTATGAAAGATGTAGAGGCGTTCTCTTTAGAGAAACTTAAAGGTGAACTCCGGGCACCAAAGCTTTTATTTAAATATACACTATATTGGCAAAAGTATTGGGACACCTGCCTTTACACACACACATTAACTTTAATGGCATCCCAGTCTTATGCCCCATACACACGGTCGGATTTTCCGACGGAAAATGTCCTATCGGACCATGTTGTCGGAAATTCCGACCGTGTGTGGGCTCCATCGTCGGAATTTCCGATGGAAAAAGTTTGAGATCCTGCTCTCAAATTTTCCGACAACAAAGTCCTATCGGACTTCTTCCGATCGTGTGTAGCGAATTCCAACGGACAAAGTGTCACGCATGCTCAGATCACATTACAAGACCAAAGCTATTGGCTACTAGCCTCTACGTAGTCCCGTCGTACGCAACGAACGTCACCACGTTCAGGATGATCGGATTTTCTGACAACTTTGTCCGACCGTGTGTATGCAACACCAGTGTCGGACAAAATCCGTCGGAAAAAATCTGACGGATTTTGTGGTCGGAATTTCCGACCGTGTGTACGGGGCATTAGTCCGTAGGGTTCAATATTGAGTTGGCCCACCCTTTGCAGCTATAACAGCTTCAACTCTTCTGGGAAGGCCGTCCACAAGGTTTAGGAGTGTGTCTATGGGAATGTATGACCATTCTTCCAGAAGTGCATTTGTGAGGTCAGGCACTGATGTTGGAAGCGCAGTGCGGGTGCTTTTAGCCCTTTTTCCGGCCGCTAGCGAGGGTTAAAAGCACCAAAAAGTGCTGCTATAACAGTGGTGCTTTACCTCTAATGCCCCCGCCCCAGTGTAAAAGTAGCCTAATGCCGCGTACCCACGATCGGACTTTCCGGCGGACCTAGTCTGGTGGACAATCCGACGGACTTTGCAGCTGAGGTCCACCGGACTTTCAAGCAAACAGACCTGGCCACACACGATCACTCCAAAAGGCCACCGGATTCGAACGTGATGATGTAGAATAAGGAAGTTCATAGCCAGTAGCCAATAGCTGCCCTAGCGTCGGCTTTAGTTTGTCGGACTAGCAAACAGATGACAGGACTTTTCGACCGGACTCGAGTCCGGCAGACAATTTTTAAGCCAATCTTATTTCTAGGTCCGCTGGACTTTTGGGAAGAAAAAGTCAGCTGGAGCCCACACACGATCGAATTGTCCGATGGACTGTGGTCCACCGGACTAAAGGCCCATACACACGATCAGACTTTTTGACAACCAACATGCAAATTAGCTGTTTTGGACCAACATCCGACAGTGTGTACGCTCCATCGGACCAACTTTTTCCAGGTTTCATGTGACTTTTGTTGGCTGTGTGAACGGACCAACTTTCTGCCAACAAAAGTCCGATGGACCAAAGTCTGACCGTGTGTACACAAAACCAACGGACTTTTGTACAAACCAATGCAGAACCAATGCAAAAGATCAGACAACAATAAAGAAGTTGACCAAAGGTGGCGGTAAAGAGCAGAAAAACCAAGTGATTTGGTGAAAGTTGGCTGAAAAAAGTCCTGCAGTGTGTATGCAATAACAACTTGGGGCCAACGCCCTTTGGACAAAAATCCACGGGAAAGTTGGTCCATGGTCCGATCGTGTGTATGAGGCTTAAGTCCGCCTGAAAGTCTGATCGTGTGTATGCGGCATAAGGCTCCAATCACACTTGTACGACTCCAAAGTTGCGCCGACAACGTTGGATGGGTGCAACTTGGATACGACTTTGTCTTTGACCAGTGATAATGGACAACTGTTGCACACATTGTATAACATTCAGGTACGACTTTCAAGCAACTTCTGAGGGTTAACATTGAAGTCTATGGCCCTCAAGTTGCATGAAAGTCGGACCACAGTAGTGCATGAACTACTTTGAAATCGCTGCAACTTATCGCTCGCATATATTAATGACTATCGTTGGAAAACATGGGGAACGACTTGTCATGCAACTTTGATGTTCAAAGTTACATGACAAGTCGCACAAGTGTGAATGGAGCTTAAGTTCTACATCAACACCAATGGGTGGGCTAAAAAAGCACTGCCAATAACCACTGATAAAAAGGGGGGGGGGTTAAATAGCACTGCCTCTTAATATCAGTGTGGGGGAAACGGTTAACAGCACTGCCACCGATGCTTGTTATTGGGGTCACTGACACTATTGCAAGGGGCTAGTATTGGGGTCACTCATTGGGGATCCCCATGCTGACTCTTGTGCCCGTGTTCGCGGGTGGCCGGCGGCTATTGCGCCCACTGGCCATGCAAATCGTGTCCCCGGCAGTGCAGCGGGCAGGCGCGCGCGCCTCCGGTAGGGTTGCTGCATCCAGGACACACATGAATTACACAGGTTCTGAGGCTGATTTAATGCAGATAAGGCACCAAGTGAGTTTAATTACCACCTTAATCGGCCACAGAACCCGTGTAATTAATGTGTGTCCCGGATTAAAGGGATGATGTGGCAACCCTAGCCTCCAGGGGCTCTTAAAGGGAATGACGTACCCATAAGTTGTTTTGCCCAGCCTTGCATTCTGCCGATGTGTATCCGCGTGAGCCGGTCGGCAAGTGGTTAATGCAGCTTGCGTTTTTTGGGAGATGTCTGTTGTCTAGCAGGAGAAACCAGCAAAAAGGCAGCGGAAACGCAAGCACTGCATTTTTCCTTGAAGTCTATGGAACCAAAAACCCAACCTGACCCTTTCCAAAAAATGCATTGGTGGAAACGCAGAGATGTGAACGTGACCCATAGGAAGCCATGTTAGGCTCTGTTCACACTTATGCGGTTTTATTGCTTTTTTGCAGAAACGCACTACATTCCATTTAACATGGTTTCCTATGGGACACGTGCACATCTATGCTTTATTTCAGCCGCAGAGTTTTTGGAAAGGTTCAGGGATAGGTTTTCCTCCATATCCCTTTAAAACTGAACACATATTAATTACACAGGTTCTGTGGTTGATTAAGGTGGTAATTAAACTCGCTTGGTGCCTTATCTGCATTAAATTAGCCTCAGAACCTGTGTAATTCATATGTATTCGGGTTTATAGGGATGAGGTGGCAATCCTAGTCAGGGGCTTTTTTAATTGGTTCAATATTATTATTATTATTATTATTATTATTATTATTATTATTTATATAAGGTACTTGTATAGCGCTGTCAATTTACGCAGCACTTTACATATACATTGTACACTCATATTCATATACTAGGGACAATTTAGACAGAAGCCAATTAACCTTCCAGCATGTCTTTGGAGTATAGACTTCAATGGAGAAGCTGCAGAAAAGCACGTAATGCGTTTTTGCAGCAATTTGCATTTTTTTTAATCCACCCAACAACAAATTGGCCAAGAAAAGAAAAATGTGTCCAAAATGCACTGCAGAAACGGATCAAAAGCAAACTGCATAGGTGTGAACCGAGCCTTAGGCTGGATTCACACCTATGCAGTTTTAGTGCTTTTTGCATTTTGCAGATTTGTTCTAGGGAACGTGTTCCATAGGAAACCATGTTAAATGTTCTGTAGTGCAAATCTGCAAAATGCAAAAAGCACTAAAACTGCATAGGTGTGAATCAGGCCTTATGGACTGTAGTGCATTTCTGCAAAACTGAAGGCACTGAAAGAAGCAATGGGGGTTATTTACTAAAGGAAAATCCACTTTGCACTTGGAAGTAAAGTCGCTGTAGATCCGAGGTGGACATGCAAGGAAAATAAAAAACAGCATTTTAGCTTGCACATGATTGGATTATAAAATAAGCAGAGCTTCCCCTCATTTCAGATCTTCCCCTTAGATTTAGAGCGACTGCACATCCAAGTGCACTTTCAGTGCAAAGTGGATTTGCCTTTTCGTAAATAACCCCCAATGTGTTGTATACCCTTTTGTCTTATAAATAAAGACATTTCAGAAAACACACTGAAAAAACGCATAGGTGTGAACCAGGCCTAACAATATATTACAACAGTCACAAAGCACATTTTGTCATTAAAGGGTTAAATGCAATCTCCAAAACCTGGGTGACTTTAAAATGAACTAAAGGCAAACATCGCCCTCTAGTGGAGAATGAAAGGTAAATGCCGAAATACAAGCATGTCAATCAATGCACTTAATGATCACCTGCTGTACCAATCTCAGGATTCCCCCTGACTCCCTCCAAGGAAAGCCATCAGCAGGGCACAGCTGCAAAAAAAAACAAAAAACACTTTCTGCTTTAAAAGTTAATTTTGTACTAGAGAGAGAGAAATATGCTGTCATGAACTGATACCTGGAGTAAAACTGTTGAAAGATTCATCCATACATGAGAACATTTCCCATCAAGCTTAAAGGTCACATGCTGCTTGCATTCTGTAACCTCAGCTCAGGTGAACTTGGTTGTATTGGGGTTGAAAGGCGGTTCTGGTGGTGCAGGTTGTCTCTGCTGTTCTATGAGTAAAGATTTCACTGATGATCGATTTGTTATTTATGTTTCATGACGAATATGTCCCTATCATGGCTGTTTGATGAATCCAGGGACACGTAAAGTAACATTTTTGACGTATATATTTATTTTGCTGGGATTACTTTTATTATTATTTATAAATGTTGCGCCTGCGTGTAAAGGGACTTGCGTTATACACAAAGTACAACTGAGTATTTTCTAATATTTGCTTGTAAATGCTATTCTGAAAAGCGTCAGATTTAGTAAGCATTTATCAAGCCAGCTTTTTATTTATTTTTTTTTATTTATTTTTTTTAAACCCTGTAAGTAGCCCCACACCTGCTCCAGTAAATGTTTTGAATGTGAGCTCTTCAGGCTAGCATTTGCAAGCATAAAAAATGTCTCTGTGTACATAGCCTTCCATGTGTAGGGCTTGTTCATACACATGGGCGTCCGCAGGTAGGGGTAAGTGGCCCCCCCCCCCCGGAATCAGGGATCGGATCAGGAGTGATGACCCCCATCACCCCCTCTCTCTCACACCCCTCGGTCTCTCTCTGTCACCCCCTATGTCTCTCTCTGACACCCCCCCCCCCAGTCTCTCTCTGTCACCCCCCCCCCCCCCCCCCCACATGTATGCAGTTTCTGACAGTCTCTTGTGCCATGTCCGCAGTCTCTTGTGCCATGTCCGCAGTCTCTTGAGCCATGTATGCAGTCTCTGGTCATCTCTTGTGCCATGTCCGCAGTCTCTTACAGTCTCTTGAGCCATGTATGCAGTCACTGACAGTCTCTTGTGCCATGTCCGAAGTCTCTTGGGCCATGTATGCAGTCTCTGGTCATCTCTTGTGCCATGTCCGCAGTCTCTTACAGTCTCTTGAGCCATGTATGCAGTCACTGACAGTCTCTTGTGCCATGTCCGAAGTCTCTTGGGCCATGTATGCAGTCTCTGGTCATCTCTTGTGCCATGTCCGCAGTCTCTTACAGTCTCTTGAGCCATGTATGCAGTCACTGACAGTCTCTTGTGCCATGTCCGAAGTCTCTTGGGCCATGTATGCAGTCTCTGGTCATCTCTTGTGCCATGTCCGCAGTCTCTTACAGTCTCTTGAGCCATGTATGCAGTCACTGACAGTCTCTTGTGCCATGTCCGAAGTCTCTTGGGCCATGTATGCAGTCTCTGATCATCTCTTGTGCCATGTCCGCAGTCTCTTACAGTCTCTTGAGCCATGTATGCAGTCACTGACAGTCTCTTGTGCCATGTCCGAAGTCTCTTGGGCCATGTATGCAGTCTCTGGTCATCTCTTGTGCCATGTCCGCAGTCTCTTACAGTCTCTTGAGCCATGTATGCAGTCACTGACAGTCTCTTGTGCCATGTCCGAAGTCTCTTGGGCCATGTATGCAGTCTCTGATCATCTCTTGTGCCATGTCCGCAGTCTCTTACAGTCTCTTGAGCCATGTATGCAGTCACTGACAGTCTCTTGGGCCAAGTATGCCGTCTCTCACAGTCTCTTGTGCCATGTCTACAGTCTATGACTGTGATAATGACATTGTCCAAAAGGGTTTAGAACATGGGTGACCTTAAAATGATGCCCCCCCCCTGAAAAAAGTTCTGCGGACGCCCACGTTCATACATATTGTATTAGTCTGTGATTTATATTACATTTTACATACACCCCTGCAGATTTGGAGTCAAAGTGGAATTAACCCCATTTTTTTTTATATATTTTTTTCATTTTTGGAGACCGTAATGCCCGGTACACACGATAAGATTATCGGACGAATGATCGTTTGTTTTTTTTTTTTTGCATGCTAATCTCAGATCGAATTTGAGGAGTTTACTAAAGTCACGAAAATTTGCGCATGACGGAATAAAAATTCGGAAGTGATGTTTTTTTAATGCATTTTCGAATGACAGCTGTACTGATTAACCGCTTCTGCCCTGGAAGATTTTACCCCCTTTTCTGACCAGAGCACTTTTTGTGATTCGCCACTGCGTCGCTTTAACTGACAATTGCGCGGTCATGCAAAGCTGTACCCAAAAAGTGTCCTTTTTTTTTTTTTTCCCCACAAATAGGTGTTTTTTTTGGTGGTATTTGATCACCTCCTGCGTTTTTTTTTATTTTTTGCGCTATAAACAAAAAGACAATTTTGAAAAAAAACTATTTTTTACTTTTTTCCATAATAAATATCCCCAAAAATGTTTTTTAAAAAACTAATTTCTTCATCAGTTTAGGCCAATATATATTCTACTACATATTTTTGGTAAAAAAAAAAAAAATCGCAATAAGTGTATATTAATTGGTTTGCGCGGTCATGCGACATTGCACCCAAACAAAATTGACGTCCTTTTTTTTTTTCCCCACAAATAGATTTGGTGGTATTTGATCACTGCGGTTTTTAAAAAATTGTGCTGTTACAGGCATTTTTTTTTTTTTTTTTTTATTTCTCCCTTTAAACGCCCCCTCCATGGTAACCTATGGGTCCATGTACACTAGGAATGGGCTCAGGCGTGTTCAGAACGAACCCGGCAAGAAGCTGGCACTGCACACGGCCAATCAAAGGCAGTGTGTGTATGAGCAGCTGCCGGTCAGGAACAGCCTATGATTGGCGGTATGAAGTGACGGCTTCCCTGCGGGCTCTTGCACATTTTAGAGGCAGAAAAAAAATCCCACCACTTGTGTTTTCTGAAGAGGAGCATTTGGGCTGAAAAAACACGCAAATGTGCATAAGCACGCATGATGCATTTTAATGGCCAGAATAAATTAATCATTATGGTCAATAGAATGCAATAAAGCCAAACGTGCAAAAGAAAAAAATGCTTTTCTCCTGTAAGGAGAAAAGACATCTCAAAAAATGCAGCGTGCATTAGGCCTAAAAAAATAAATAAACAAATTTAATTTTTTATTTTTTTTTTTTTTTTTACCTTCAGTTATACTTGAACCTCGTTGGTAGTTGAAGTATCAGGTCATCCTGGTCCCATGTTGTTGTATGTAATCCCCCTATTCTGGGTTTAGATATTGGTGCACAGAAAAAGCGCTCTCTAGCCAAAGTCTGCAAAAAAAAAACGGCCTCAAATCTTCTTCTAAAATCTCCTCTATACTCACCAAACCTTTGTAATAAGACCACCTACCTGCACAATCTACTCCATTTACATCTGGTCAGGCAGGCCTTCACGCTACAGAGCCGTTGGTAGGTCTAATGGGGATTGTACAATCGGATCAGAATGTGTATGGACAGCTTTAGCCAGTAACTACTATTGGGAATTTTGCACATCAAAGCTTTATTTTTTCATGGTGACAGACTTTTTTAAAATTATGTGAAAGAGGAATAGTGTGTTGTGTGTTTTTTGATTTTGTTTTTTCTTTTAATTGGGATAAGGCCAGTAAGAGCCGGTTCACACAGGCGCAGCGGCGGCTTGCAAAATGACTTCTGTATAGAAGTCAATGCAAGTCGCCGCGAAAGTAGTACAGGAACCTTTTTCTAAGTCGGAGCGACTTGAGTCGCTCCTATTAGAACGGTTCCACAGTACAGAACGGGACGCGACTTGTCAGGCGGTTAAGTCACCTGACAAGTCGCCCCTGTGTCGAAACCTGTTGCTTTGTAGACATATATTTGCATCAAACAATATCCTGTTTTTTTTGTGTGATTTTAGGCCTGCCCAGTCTAAATATATATTGTAAATATTGCTCTGGGCATTTAGGTGTAGGTAGAAGGTAGAGGTGCGCTGTCCAGCAGCCTGTTAAAGTGGTCGTTTACCTCGCTTTCACATTTTTACCTACAGGTAAGCCTATAATAAGGCTTACATAGTAGGTGAGGTTGAAAAAAGACACAAGTCCAACCTATGTGTGTGATTATATGTCAGTATTACATTGTATATCCCTGTATGTTGCGATCGTTCTTACCTGTACGGTTTAGGAGATATTCACCTTGCATGCAGTCGCTGACGTCAGTGGCGCATGCGCTCTGAAGGTCCGGCGGATGCTGCTGGAAAATCGGAGCTCCTTGCCAGAAAGAGGACTCTTGCGGGAGTGACGTTGATGCGGCTCCGGCTATTCACAGCGCCAGAGCCGCGAACCTGGAAGAAATGCAGAGGGAAACAAGTCAGCTCCCTCAGAGGTGACCGGGAGGCGATGCTGGCACTTCGTTTCTTGGGTAAGTATTTCAGAATGAGCTAGTATGCGGGGCATACTAGCTCATTATGCCTTTGCCTTACTTTTTTTTTTGCGGGCACACAACCGCTTTAAACTCTGAGAGGCTGCCAACTGTTGGGGCTGGACAATGCACTGTGCAGTACTAATGGTCAGGGCAGTATGTGCCAAGGTGTGAATGGCCGGAACGCAAACTGCTTGCATTCTGGGTATTCATCCCTTGGAGCATACTGCATTAAACGTTAGCACTTTTAGAGCCCTTTCACACAGGCTTTCCAATCGGATCCGCCTGTCAGTTTTTCAGGCGGACCTGTTCAGAAGCTCTATGCAGCTATAGGGACAGGCAGATGTAAACAGACTTGTGTCCATTTACAACCGCCTACCTCGGAGTCCATTCAGGTCCTAGGAAACAAAAAACGAAAAGGACTGCATCCTTCTCAATATTTCCAGACCTAAATGTGATGGATCAAAGGTAGCCTAATTTAAATGGCTACAAGTCCGTTTACATTCAGCCACATAAAGAGCCATCACAGGTCCACTGTGTAAATGCAGACACAAATGAAAAAAGTTAGCACGGATATTCGTCCCACTCAGCCCCGACTCAGCGGGGGAATCTGAATGATTTGTATAGCGCTGCAAATGCAAACTGAATCGCCTCAAGATCCTCTGCTCACAGATCCTCTGCTGAATGGAGCAGAGGGGCTCCAAGTGAAAGGGCCCTTGTGTTCCGTCCATTTGCAGCATTTGTCAGCCTCTCATAGAGTGTAACAAGGCTGCCAGCGGGGGGGGGGGGGGGGGCTGGATGATGTGCCTGTACCTGCAACTAAACACGGGAGCCTCATGCACTCTGGTTCACAGCAGTGCGATTTGACAGTTCCAAATCGCATGACAAGTCGCACACCATTGCCCGGAAATGGAACCGTTTTAATCGTTGCGAGTTTAAAAAAGGTTCCTGCACTATTGCGATTTTTTATTTTTTTTTTTTTATGCGACTTGCATTGAATTCTGTTAAATTAGATAAATATAATCAGAGATCACAATCGTAAGTAGCATGATTTCAAAGCTGCACTGGTTTGAGCCGGGGCTAATTGTCCAGTGTGCATGAGGCTACAGAGGAGATGTATACATAACTACACTATTCCATTTGATAGCTCCCAACTGTCCCTGATTTTGAGGGACTGTCCCTGATTTGGAGCAATGTCCCTCTGTCCCTCTGTCCCTCTGTCCTCCTCATTTGTCCCTCATTTTGGTCTGATCCATATAGTTGTATATAAAATGCACTTTATTTTTCAAAAAGTGTTTCCCAGTGCTAAACATTTCATCCACATTCTAAATTGCTGCATTTGTACATTTTAAAAAACAATATGAAGGAATAGTAGTGGTAAAAAAAAGTCCTTGTGGATTTAATTAACCTTTTTTTTGTGATTAAGTCTCCTTTTAAGGGGGCGTGGCAGGGGTCTTCCATCTCAAAATGTTGGGAGGTGTGTGTGTGTGTGTGTGTGTGTGTGTGTCTCTTGTTTATATTGAAGCTGGACAGTGCTAAACCACAAAACCCACCTGTACCTTCCACCGGCACCTAAACACCAGAGCCTTATGCACTGTGGCTAACCACCCAGTGTGCCTGTGACCTCTAGTGATATGCAGATGTAATATACTGCATTCCCTACAACATGCAATCGGGTGACCTAACTATCGGACCTGAGCTAGAACGACCACCGCTAGAACAGCTTCCTATGAATGCAATACAGAGAGTTGTCTTGTAAGAGCAGTCACCTATGTCTGAGAGGGATTACTGTAGGACTTGCTGATCAAAAATGTTATATAAATAATAAAGTATATTTGCAAAGAAGGAGGAATTAATCTCTGTACTTTTCAGGTCTTCAGCTGCTGGATGTGTTGACAAAATTAAGGTAAAACAATTTTTCACAAAATGCTTATTACAAATGTTTCTAAAATTCTTTCTTTGTTTTTGGCTAATGTGAAATTGTTCAACTTATGGCCACCCTGTCACTGTCTGAATACCTACCTGTCCTAGGTGCTCCTAGCCTACAATTCCAGGAGTGTTGGAAAGCATGTCCCCAGCCAGGGCTGTTGTTAGAAATCACGGGGCCCCATACAGCCTACCTGACAGGGCCCTGTCCAAAAGTGATCAAGGACATAGATTTATCAGTCCTTTTCGCTGTAGCCTCAGCTGCACAGGTGAATGAATAGGAAGTGCTCAGAGGCTTCCTGCTCATTCACAAACTGAACAATATTAAACACAGTGAACTATGCTTCAGTGATGAATGGACACGGGTGATTGGTAGAAACTGCACACTGTGTTCATTTAGGACAGGAAGGGGCCAGTAAATGACATTTACTGGCCCCTTCCCCTGCTCTCTGTCTTAAAACATCACCCTGTCTGCCCACAGCAGCTTCCGGCAGAAGAGAAAAGGAGGAAGCTGGCAATGCTGTGGGGGAAAGGGGCACACAGGGAGCGCAGACAGCAGATGGAAGGGGTGCTAGAACCAATCCCTCTGCAGCTGGAGAGGGAAAGAAGAGGAGAAGCTGGTAGCACTGCAGGGGGAGACAGAAGAGGTTTGATGTCTGCAATAAGACAATACAGCCAGACCGCCTGCTCAACAAGTGCCTGGGGCCCTGGCCCAGTACAGGAGGGCTGGCTGTACTGCCTTATTAGCGGCCCTGTCCCCAGCTGCTCACCATGGTTCTTCCCACTGTCCACCTCATCATTACAGCACAGAATAGTGACATGAGGGTTTGGCAGAAGAAACCACAACTCCCAGCAGGGGGGCGAGCTATCCAACATATCCTGAAACATCAGATGGCAGTGTCTGTATTACTGGTCATAGACGGTTCGAATTTCCGTCTGGTTCAACAGGGACCGGCCAAGATTTGAACCACGTATGGGCAGGCTGAATATACTCAAGTTGATCGATCAACTTGGGTACAACCAGCCTGTTGGATTTTAAATGCAATTCTTGTTAGCGGCTATTATAGCTGCCAGCAGTAATCACTGCCAGGAAAACACAATGGCTTAGCGGGAGGGATGTAGACTGTTGTTGAAGGGGGACTTGCACGATTTTTCTTTCCTGCAACCCTTGGTTGCGGGAAAAGAAATTCGCTCTGTCTATGGCCAGCTTAACCCTTGCTAAGATTTACTTTACCACCCCCTAGGGAGGTAAGTATTCAGCCTATTCTTTTACAGGGTGCCACTTTGCAGTTTAAGTAGGATATCGATCTTGTTGTTTTAAAGGAAATCAGTCCCATTGGGGTCAAAAGGGAGGGGCAGGAGCAGGTACGCCAGAGTGCGACTATGAAGGCTATGGTCACTGTTCGCATAATATAATGAGCTCCTAGAGTTTTGGGGTTCTGAAGGATATTTAGGATGTGAGGGGGTCCCGACAGTCGATGTAGGTTAATAAATAGGATTGGCAACCTGTATTATTATTAACTTGCATGTATTATTAACTCTGCCACACAATCAGATTGCTATACTGAATCTTTTCTGCTGCTTGGCTCTTCGAAATAATGCTTGGGTACACGGAAAAGTTATTTTTTTTTTTTACACAGCGGGCTGAACGAAAAAAAGCTTACAGATCACCTTACTTAGTGTGGCAATCTCCTCACTGAGCTATTGTGTTCTGACAGGGGACCCCTGCCAGAACACAACAGTCAGTGCTTAGCCATTGGCTTGCGAGCGCCGATCAGATGCTGGTTTTCCAGCATGTTTGTTCGAAAGAAGACAGCTTCTGTCAGAGGAGTAGCTGTACACAGTGGGTGGAAAGTGACTGACGAATTGACCTTTTTTGGTCCGAGTGTCCCTCGCTTAATGTTTGGCTGGAGTCATCTATTTACCTGGTATATTAACCCTGAAGTAAGCCACTTTAAGTGGACCGTCCAACTATAACCAATGTATCCATTTTTGATGGAGTCTGCCAAGCTGGTTTCTTGTACCTCTCAGGGAGGTGGAAAGATGAATTCCACGTTTTGACAAAACCTTATTTTGCCATTATTTCCCATTACAGAGATTGCAGCAGAGAAATCTTACCACCTTAAATCTATTGTGCAACTTGGCCAAGTAGCATTCGCTATAACTGAAAAATCGGTTTTGTCTAAGCAGCGTCTTTACTATTAAATTAATGGCATAGTAGATTTTACATTAATCCCATCCATCAGATCTTCTGATTACTGATCAGAGGTCTTCTGTTCTATAACTGTTATTGATGTTGCCTAATCTTAGGTCTGTTTTCTTTGTCATTCAGAGATTTGGAGGATGAAGACTTGTTAGTGCAAGTCTATGTCTTTGAAGAAGCCAAGTCAGAAGATGATGAAGATCTTCTCAAGCTATATGGAGGAATTGATATGAACAATCATCAAGAGGTCTTCTCCACACTCTTCAACAAAGTATGCTTCCATATTCAGTTACATGAAAGGCAACTACTGCAAAGATATAGAAATCTGCTGCAATATAATCGGAAAATATATTTCAGTTCCACTGGTTGTATGACCAGCTGTTACATTCCATGTGCAAGTTGAGGTCCACTTATGCCAGGACATTCTCTACTCCCACTGGCAACAGTCCGGCCCCTCTAAAGTTTGAAGGACAGTAAAGTGGCCCTTTGTTTAGAAAATTTGGAGACCCCTGGTCTAAGTCATCAATTTACAGAGTAAACACATTGTAAGCCTTTAGTAAACCATGCCCCATCTTTCTAGGGGGAGGAATAGTGCCCGATCATTGGTGTCATTGGGAGAAATGGTGCCCCATCATTGGTGTCAGTGGGAGGAATTGTGCCCCATCGATGGGGCATGATCAGTCCATATGTGAGCACCTCTGATGTCTCTATCCTTTTGCCTTAAGTCCAAGGCTATACACTATGTAATAACACCCCGAGTATGAAAGGGGTTAAAGTCATTTAGGACATTCTATACCCGAACACAAAGGCAGCTACCGAACACTCCAATCAGCCGAACAAGAAACCCATACGAATAATTCTCCAAGTATGAGACGAGGCTCGGTGTTGAGGGTCAAGCAGGAATCACACTTTATTGAAAGGAATACAGGCTCTTTTATACAGTAAAAGAGGAGGTGCATGCCTTCTGCTCATATTACTCTGAAAATACTCCTGTGACCAGAAAGCTAATTAAATAATCCCTTTAGACAGCCTAGATGACTCAGAGACATGACCTTTAGGCCAGACTTGCCATCTTGTAGCTCAGGAAACACAATCGACATTATCACAAATCAACACAGACTCCTTCACACAATAGCAGAGTTAATTAACACAAACAACAATGGGGATCTAATCACTCTTATGCCCCGTACACACGTTCCGATTATCGGACGACAAAAGTCGCTTTCGGACAGATCGTTCGATAATCTGATCATTAGTACGCAGCTTTCGACAGCCGATCACGACAGTCTGTCCAACCAAATCCGAAGGGACAAACAGGAAAACTTTGGTGGGACGACAGCCCATCGTGCGACAATCGTGTAATCAGTACAGTATGCGTCTGATAAAAGTCGTTCGACAAACACCACGCATGCTCGGAAACCTGAAAATAAACCAGAAGTACACAGGAGTCACACGTATTTGACATCATTGAAAATACGTAGCTACGCACAGTGGAAGATTTTTTAAGAATCGTATGACAAAAATCTTACACACATTTTGCACTGTTGTATTCGATCTTATTTGTATGCACCAAAAATCGGAACGTGTGTACGGGGCATATCCCATACTAGACTTATTTACAATAAACTCATTCTAGCAGACAACAGACAGGTGACTGGAGTTGATGACATCAGCACCTTCTATGAGCCTCAGAATTTTGAAGCCATCACTATAATATGGCATACAGGGTTCCCAGAGTCTGTGTGTTTTGGGGGGACATGGACTTGAATCCAAAGTAACATTACTTCAAGGTCCCCAGGCATACACCTCGCAAAGAGTATTGTTCCCTTAAAATTGCCCATAATCGGAAGGCAAGAGGCTAGCATTCAGTCCTCTCCAAAAGCCCCTGTCCTGGCTAGGTCTGTCACACACTATAACAGTGGTTCTCAACCACCAGGCTGTGGCCTCCTCTCCTTCCGGGCCTCAAGCCAGCTACAGATCCTCTATCCTGTTATAGTGCCTTCCAGTTCCCATACCACTCTTTCAGTGCCCCTGGCCCCCTGAGAGCCCTCAACCCCCACAGTGCTTCTAAACCTCCCACAGTGCCCCCTAGCTTGCTGCAGAGCCTCCAGCCCTCTATAGTTCTTCCAACAGTGTCTGCAGTCCCTTTAAGCTGCTACTACAAAGTCCCCACCGCCTAGAGATCTCAAGCCCCCTTCAGAGACACATTCCCCACAGTTGTCCCCCTAACCCTCTTTACAACCCCCCCATTCCCCACAGTGCCACATAGCCCCATCTAGAGCCTTCCACAATTTTGAATACTAATTTTGTACTCCCATACTTAATATTGTGTGAGTATAAAGGGTTTGCAAGCCCAAATGTACAATGGTTTTACCTAAATGTAGACTGTTTATCTTTATTATATTGTGTGGTACAAACCATTCCTTTCTTTTGTTGTATCTTTCAGATCAGCTGTTCACCGCTATCGGCCCAGCTTCTTTTTATTCTGCAGGGCCTGTTGCAGTTTGATGTCAATCATCCTTCAAGTGCCCTTCTCTGGGAGGCCCTGGAGCACGTGGTGAACAGAGCTGTACTGCTTGCAGATGACTGTAGGTACCATAAAGACCAACCGCTATACAGCATTTACATATTAGTATTGTTAGTAATGGATGTTTAGCTTGTGCAGAAAGTGATGGAGACCCATAGAATGCTAACGTTCCTTCTAGAATTTCCGTTACTCCAGTAGTAGAGGTCCTTCAAGATTCCTAACAAGAGTAGGCAATCTGTTATTTCTATATTGTGTAGATAGAGGTGCTGGTGAGAAACTGTGAAGAATGGTTAGTGAAGGGGTGAAAATGGGTAATTGTTACCTCCTGGGAGAGAAGTAGTTGTAATTTTGGCAATGAAATGATAAAGCAATAAAGTGCCATTGGTTACTGCCACAGATGATACCTTTGTGTTAAAGTATACATAATGTAATGTTTTTTTTTCTGACAGTTTAGCGGTAGCTCCTTTTTTTCAGTTGTTTATCAGATATTGTGTAGCGGGGTCGTACCCCTTTTACTGGAAAAGACTACATTTCCCATAATCCCCCAGGCTCCCGGGCTGCTTGTTTCCGCCCGAGAGGTTGCTGGGGGAGGTTATAAAAAGGAAGAGCGGAGACCGCCTCTTCCTCTTGGGACACTTCCTCTTCTGAGGCCGGACAGGACTGGCCTGCCTCTGCTGACAGAGCTGGTGACGCGGAGAAGACAGCCAGCAGAGACACCTGTGCGGACCGGAGCTGAAGGCCTGAAGCCTGGGCCTTGCAGCCGATGGAGTGAGACTCTCACCCCTCAGAGTCCACAGCAGCGGAGCGGAGACTTCCCCTTACTGTCGGTCGGACGGAGCTGATGACCGGAGTTCAGGGCTGTGACTGAGGAGACCGGACGCCGCCATTGAAGAGACCAGAGCCACCATTGGAGGGACCGGAGCTGAGGACGGTACCCAAGGATTGGTGAGAGAGCCGAGAGGCTCATCCTGCATTGACACACACGTTTTATGCCTATTGAACTGCCTAGGCGCAATTTACCTCAGAGCAGCAATGTTACTTTTTGTGGATTACAAAGACACCATTTAAAGCTACATGTGCACCACCTCTACAGATTCATTGCCGGTGAAGAACACTGTACTTGTACAAGGACTGAGCTCTATTGCTAGGGATCAGGCCTGGTCCATTAGGTAGGCGCAGATAGATTTATTGCACCTCAGGGGTGCATAGCATGCGGTCGCCACACTTGGCGCTCCGTTTCCCCATTGCTAGTTGATACATATATGTGTACATGTTTAGGTGCATATTGCAGGGACCTGCTAAAGTATTGTAAGTCATATGTTAAATGCATGTTGCTATTTCTTTTTCTTACTGCCAAAGTAAAGCCAGTTATTCTTATTTCAGCAGTCTGCTTGTGAGTTCATACCAATTACACTTAGAGTATAAGCTAAGTTTTATGTGCATAGGGACATACCCCTTTACTAACTGTGCCAGAGTGGGTAGAGCCAAATTGCCGGGGGTTGGTGGAGCTGTACTCAGGGACCCAAAACAAACCAGCGGCTCTCTTAACTGGGGGTAGCGCTACAATTGTATATTATAAATTAAAATATTATAAATGATTACACACAGCGGAAGCTGATTGATGTCCTCCGGCACCCGCCAATCGTCAGGCAGAGATACAGAACTGCAATCTGCCTATGTAAATAAGGGAGATCACCGTTCTGACAGGAGGGAAGGGATGACGTTTGTGTCCCTGCAAGGCAGGGAATAAATTCCATCTCTAGCAGTATAGTAAAACATTGGCTAGGCACACAGTTAACCCTTGATTCCCCCCTGATGTTAACACCTTCCCAGACCGTGTCATTAGTACAGTGACAGTGCATATTTTTTAGCACTGATCACTGGATTGGTGTCGTTGGTCCCCAAAAAACTGTCAAGTGTCAGTTTCGGAATGGTCGCAATATCGCAGTCCTTCTATAAGGCGCTGATCACCGCCATTACCTCGTAGCTTGTAGATGCTATAACTTTTGCACAAATCAATCCATATGTGCTTATTGGGATTTTTTTACCAAAAATATGTAGCAGAATACATAGTGGCTTAAATTTATGAAGAAATTACATTTTTTTTTTTTTTTTTTTCCAAATCTCTTTATTGGATATGTTTTTAGAAGGTTTAAAAAATATTTTTTAGTTTTTTTTCTAAATTGTCTGTTTTTTTGTTTATAGAGAAAATAAAAAACCGCAGAGGTGTACCAAATCAAATACCTCCAAAAAGATTTATTTGTGGGGAAAAAAATTGCATACATTTTACAGGGGGTCCCCGACTTACGAACGCCCGACCTACGAACAACCCCTACTTACGAACAGGGCGCTGCGGGGACCCTCCGCCATTTTTCGAAGTTTTTTGCCACCTTTCGGCCGTTCTGCGCATGCGCGGCCATACGGAGCCTCGGAAATTGCCGGAAATGTCCGTAATTTGCCGCGCATGCGCAGAACGGCATTAGACGGAACATCGTAAATGTCCGGAAATCTCCGTATTTGTCGGTCTGCGCATGCGCGGCCGACTTACGAACATTTCCGACTTCCGTACAGACGGGCAGTCCCTAACGAGTTCGTAACTCGTATTTGGTTACAGGGTTGCATAGTTGCTTAATTGTCAGTTAAAGTAACGCAGTGCCAAATCGCAAAAAATGAATCTTCCAGAGGTCAAGTGGTTAATTATTTTATTTTTTTTTCACAGGTAAAGATAGCACCCTTGAGGGAGTTATGGATAGGCTCTTAACTTCAAAAAAACACCCAAGTAAACAGAAGAGCCAAGACAAAAAAGTTGAGAAAGTTCATGCAAGCATACAAACGGACAAACCTACACATGAATCCAGCAAAGAAGGAATGAGCAGCCTATCTCTAGCAGATGCATTGCTTGAACACTCAGGGGATGTTCAGAAGGTACCAGTTGGAATGCCTTCTCCCCATATTCCTATAGCTGGAAGTTCACCTGCCCCTCTTCCATCCCTTGGTGCTGATGTACAGTCTACTCCATCACCGCCTCCACCTCCTCCCCCATGTGAGATGTCATCTTCTTTCCCTGGCATGAACTCATTTCCTTCTCCACCTCCTCCACTTACAGGAGTAGGCGCAAGTCTTCCACCTCCTCCCCCCTTGCCTACCATGGGAGGTATTCCTCCACCACCACCACCACCGCCGCCTCTTCCTCTACATGGCATGGGAGGCATTCCCCCACCACCACCGCCTCCATTACCTGGCATGGGAGGCATGCCACCACCACCACCTCCCCCATTTCCTGGCATGGGAGGCATTCCCCCACCACCACCTCCCCCATTTCCTGGCATGGGAGGCATTCCCCCACCTCCCCCATTTCCTGGCATGGGAGGCATCCCACCACCTCCCCCATTTCCTGGCATGGGAGGCATACCACCACCTCCTCCATTCCCTGGTATGGGACCTCCACCACCACCCCCTCCAGGAGGCTTCGGTGAAGAAGTTGTAGTTGCCCGTATGGATTATTCTTTGGGATCCTTCAAACCACTTTGCTTCAAGGTCAACAGGCCCACAATAAAAATGAAGAAACTGAATTGGCAGAAATTGCCTCCTAACGTTGCCAAAGGTAAGACCTTTTAAAAGGTTCCAGGCCTTCAAGTTGATACAAGTACAAGAGTGCAACTTTATTCCTGTATGCTCCAAACTGATTTTTACAGTTTTTTTTTTTTTTCTGATGATGATGAAATTGTTAAAGTGTATCTCCGTCCAAAACGTTTTCTTTGTATATGTGGTATTTAGAAGGATTAGAACTCCTGTTGCATTTGTACTGCTATCCAGGGCTCCCTAACTTCCTATCCTGCAGCAATGTTTTACCAGAGCAGAAATTAGGAGTAGTGGAAGGCTAGAAACCTTGTCTCATATTTTTTTTTTTTCTGCTCCTGTCTCTGTCCTTTCCCACTTCCCAAAATTAGAAGAGCTCATCAGTGAGGGTGGGGGAGAGAACTGTTACTGAATGGAAGCAGAAAAACATCAGGTCTCCTTCCCTGTCAGACAGGGCTGTGCTTTGTAACAGAGCCATGTAAATCTCAGGACTGGATAGAAAGAATACAAATTTTATGGCATGTAAAATGGCTTCATGTTATGCATCTCAACTGTGTATCTAGCTGTTTGCCTGTATAACTTTCAAAAAATAAATTGCATAATCACTACTAGTTGCTCCTGATAAGGCAGCACTGGAAGTGTCTCCCAGTTTTCCCCACATCTCTCTATAGGTGTAACATGAACGGCATCCAGAAGTGCTGGCCGGCACAGATACAAAAGGGCCATCAGATTGTGTCTGCACTAGGGCTGTTACTAATTAAAATTTTTGTGTTCGATTAATCGTTTTTTTAAAATAGATTAATCAACTAATTTCGATTTAATTATAACGCACATACAGATCCAACTACTTTTAGCTGATCTCCTTGCATTGCAACTCTGCATTAGTCAGTGGTAAATGTGGTATACACTATATACAATCACCCGACACTAGTTCGTTTCCACAATCCATGACTTAACTTCACAGTTCACACAAATACGTTTTAAATTCAAACTGTAGCACCGACGTAAGTAATTCATTTTTTTTCCCACAGTAGCGTGACAATCCCTCCACCTCCAGTCTAACTAATCACTCTCACCTTATGGCATGGACCCCTGTGCAAACAGGTGGTCATGCAAGCAGGTATCAAAAGGGTTAACACGGACCATACACTTCTCTCACGTCTCCTTAGATCTCAGCAAGGACGCCAGGTCATGGGTAGAAAGAAAAGATCTAAGTGCTCACCGCTTAAGTATAAGATTTAATTTTTGTGCTCAAACAAACTACTCACATAAAGATGATAAAAACACAGCATGTAAAGCCGACAATCGTGTTAGTTCCGTAGGGCAGCAGCCGGTGACGTCATGCGTAGCTCTCCCCCCCCCCCCCCCCCCCCCGTACGCATTGCGTTCAATCAGAACTTCAACGTCACCAGACTCCTGTGATGTCAATGTCCCTGACATCACCGGATCTCAGACGAAACTCCCTGAAGACCCGGAAGCTGGCGGAGAGGTGAGTTAATTTTTTTGATCGATCAAAATTCTTTTGATCGATCAAAAAAATTAACGATTAATCGAGGAATTAATCTTTAATTTTCACAGTCCTAGTCTGCACATCTAACCCCTTCTAGTGTTTTTGGATCAGTTTAAGATCTTAAGCAAAAAGCCAGCGACTATCAACCAGTTTTAGGCTGGGTTCACACTATTGCGAACTGGATGCGGGTTTCCAATTCCCATGACAGGAGAGTGTGACTATCTCTCAATGGAGCTGGTTCACACATCTTCGGGGCGGCCGCGGAGCACACAGCAGAAGAGTCATGTGCGTCTTTGGCGCCATTTCAGGTCAGAAGTCAGCCAAAGATTCTGACCTAATTCGGACCTGAAACGGTGAATGGAGATGCACCGGACCCCCTGCTGTGCCCAGTGGCTGCACATAATGTGAACCCAGCCTCAGTCTTTGATCAATCCAGAGCAGGCAGACCAGCAAAAGAGGTTGTTTGGTTGTTATGCATTATTGCACTTTTCTGTAATCTCTTTTAGATGGACAGTCAATGTGGTCTTCAGTAAGCAGCTCTGAAGAAACGATGGAACCCAATTATTCCAGCATTGAGCAGCTGTTTTGTCTTCCACAAGCCAAAGAAAAAGATAAAGAATCTACGCTGACAAAAAAGCCACCTAAAGAGGTATGATTTTTAGGGTACATCCCAACCACTTCCAAAGTATGCTGTGCAATGCTAAAGTGGTAGTAAAGTCTAACACTATTCTTAAAAACATTCCCTCCCCTTACCCCCCTACCTAACCTGTATACAAGGATCTTATTTTTAGTCTGGTCTGGCCATGTGATTCCACAGTCCCTGTAAAAGGGGAGCACTTGACAATGGCTGTGAATTGCAGAAGCCATGACATCACTCATAGGCTACCATGGCCCAGCCTTTGTCGGCATTCCCTCCTCTCCCCTGCTGCAGCAGTTCACTACAGGGGAGCCGGAGCTGCACGATCATATGACTGGACCGGAGCGGACTAAAAATAGGTAAGTACATGCACAGACCTTTTTAATACAGGGTATGCAGGATAGGTAGGAAGAGGGGGCGGGGATATGTTTTAAGAATAGTTAGGCTTTCCTTCCACTTTAATTTTTCTTATTTTACTACTTATTTATTTAATTATTTTACACAGATTTCCTTTTTGGATGCCAAAAAAAATATGAATTTGAACATATTTTTAAAGCAGTTCAAAAGGTAAGCTTTTAAATTTGACTTCATTGCTTACATAAATCTCATTACAGTTAAAGAATGTTTAAAATGACTCTCTGTGGCCATTAATTGTCCTTTCGATAGACCCCTTAAGATCTGAGTGATGTCTTCCAAACCTCTGTAGAGCATGTAGCACAAGTAATGGTGGACAATGGGGTTTTCACTTCTATACCTTCCACTGGAAGCTGGCGAAAAATCTGTACAAATAGACAAATATGAAGGCGGCTATTGCTGGAATCCTAAAGTCCGTCTCTGGGCAGAGATGAACTACCTCTGCCTCTCATCCCCCTCCCACCCATTCAAAAGCTTTAAAAAATCCTTCTGAATCTGTCTTCTGCTCACCCATGCCTTGCTAACCCCTATTCCAGTGTGGAGACCAGTGATCCAGTTGTGCATCACCTGGTCAACCATACTGGTCGCACCATGATGTGCAGTCTTCGATAGCTTGAGGGAACCCCAGCACTGGATAGCCAATAGGAAAAGTGTCTGTGCCACCCAGGTAGTAATGTTGAGACCCAAAGAAGGACCCCTCCACTCTGCTGTAGCAAGAAAAGAGACTCAGAACGTGGTGCATCATAGGAGCTTTCAAATTTTTTATTCATTTAATTCTGAGTCGCACCTGAAAGAATAAGATTAGGAGCTCTAACTTAATTTATCCTTTTTGCAGGTCAGTAATCGAAGGCTTAAATAAAGTCATAGCTAACCATACAACCACTGTAGGAACCCATTACTGCCCAGCTATGCAGGAAGAAATTTCATTTGGCAATACATAGGTAAATTGTGTGGATGTTTTTAGTTAGGGAACCTCTATAAAATAAGCCATGAAATTGGATTCCCTATCACTAGAAGGAAAGCCTTTGAGATGGAAAGAGGAGAAGTGAGGGCCCCTTAATGGTTTGTAATGAAGCTCCATTTAACATTTGCAACTCTGTTAGTAATTAAAAATACTGATGCCAGAGATGCCCAGGTAACTAGCTAGTTCAGGACAAGGTAAAAAATAGAAGCTTTCTTCTTTTCCCTCTGTACAGATATACAGAATTGGTTGTGGATTGCTCCATTATAGTTGTAGCGGCATTCCCGTCCTCCGGAGTCAGGGAGAGCTGACATCCTTTTGGAATGCAAGAAAAGAGATGTTTTGTCTCTTAAACATAACTGGGGGAGAGAGGGTTAGGGCCAGGACACCCTTAGGCAGATGCAAGAGTAATTGACAGACTCTGAGCAAAATAATTGTCAGACAGCAATACAGGTAGAGAGCCTTTAAGCTGGATGCTGCAACTGTGTTTGTAGAACTGCTGTCTTGTATGGCAACTGAACTTTAAACAGTCAATAGATATCCATACACGTAACTCACGGTAACCCATTATAGATCTTCTCTCACAGTATCCTACTGTGGATCTTCACTCGCTGAGCTCCCGGTCTCTCCCTAGACTTTAAGATCCCAGACGTCACTGGATCCCCAGAGCTCTTCCACAGCTAAACGCACTGTAAACTCCTCAAGTTTCACCCACACTAACCGCTGGGTCCCTGACTTGGCACTCTGCTGAAGCTTTCCCACTTCTTCACCTGGTACTCCTTCAGACTTCCATACACTGGCCTCTGATAACAGGTTGTCCCTTACTGGCGACTATTCCTCCCTTTACCTCTGGCCTTGATCATCACTTGCCCCTGGCGACAGGAGTGGTCGTCCCTTGTGGCAACTGCTTCTCCCTCACCTCTGCCAACGATCCAGTTCCCCCGTGCGGCGGAACCTCTGCAACTTGGTTTGGCTTCCAGCCTGAAGCCCCAACCCCGCGCTTCCTCTCTCATATCTGGATAGGCCTCAGGTGGCCTAGAAGCCAGGTGCTCCCGGGATAGGCCTCAGGCTTCTAGCCTAGAAATTCGGAGCCTTGTGACACACGTCCACCCACACAGCCATTTAAGTGGCACAGAACCCTGATCACCTGACTCCTCCCGAATAAATAGGTAGTTACAGCAGGCCAAGGGACCAAAGAAACCCCTGCCAATTGGCTGAGTCAACCTTGTTCACGCCTAATCTGGATTCCCTTTACCCTCATCATTTCGCTGCCACAGGCAACAATGCCACCTAGTGACAGAAGAGAGAGGTGCATTAAATCCAGAGTTAGGAAAAAAGCCAGTGACTCTCCTATCAATCAGCCAGGCTAATTACCACCTAGCAAGCTAAATTAGTTAGTAACCCTGCCTACTATCAGGGTGCTACATCGTCATTTCATGCAACATTTCCTGACACAACATGTCGTATTTGGGGGCGAGCCTGCATTGATCAGATAAGAAAAAGTGCCATTTAAAGCCAAACTAAAGTCTCAAATTAAAAAAATACAAGCTGGCAGGCTCTTTATTGCAGAAGAGACATGCAACAACTCCTCCCCAATTAAAAAATAAACCTACCTGCCTTCTTTAAAATGTACACTGATCCTCACATGCTCAGCTCAGTTTACATTCAGGCACAGTTCCTATGTGCCAGGATGACTGAATTCCTGGACATGCTTAGAAGTGACATCATCCCATGTTTGTCAATTAAGATGGCTGAAGACTGGCACCCTTGAAGGCATCAGACCATTAAAGTAAGTATTGCTAAATTTTTGTTTTACTTTTAACCCTTGCAATGCAGGGATAGTCCCTTAGTCCCTCTGCAATGGAGGATTTTTGTTTTCTCTGGAACTTTTAAGATGGTAATCCACTCAATACATCATTAATACATTTGCTGTCTGTTTACTTGCTTTGTAGCTCCAATCAACAAGTTGTTTCCATGATTGAGAAGGGAGATCAGTCAAAGTTTGATATTGAAGTACTAAAACAGTTCCTCAAGCTGCTTCCTGAAAAACATGAAGTAAGTTTAATTTGATACCATTGTCATTATAGTGGTTTAACTGACATAGTGGCTGGCTACTAGTCATTCTCGATCAACAGCAAACTGTAGGTATAATAATTTTTAAGGGTTCCTGTTTGGTAAAAAAAAAATGGAATAATGGTGTTCTAGATCAGTGGTCGCCAAACTTTCAGACCTCACAGGGCACTAAACTCACAATTTTGAATCCAGCGGATCACTAACATTAATTTGCATTCCTTATACACACAATGCTACGGCTCTCTGCTCCCCTCCCCCTGGATCACACTGCTGCCTTATATACACAAAGGTCCAGCTCTCTGACTGACCCCCTGCCCCCCCCCTGCTGCATCACACTGCTACCTTACACAGATTCATCATTGTATCTCACTTCCTTATCCAGCCATGTGTTTGAGCTCCGTGCTCCCTCCCACAGTCTGTGATCAGCACGGCCATTGGAAGTCCCCTCCTTCACCTCCCGCTCTCTGCACTACTCCCAGCGCCCCCCTCTGAGTTTATAGGAGCCGTAACTACAAAAGAGGCATCGGGTATCAATGCGTGCTGACGGTATTGACTGTCTGCGCACATTGAGAACAACACTGGAAACAACATTGGGTGGTATACATCTGCCACAATAAGGATTTGCAGCAGAACCCCAGGGGACCACTAAAATGTTCATGTGGACCATCAGTGGTCCACAGATCACTGGTTGGCAACCTTTTGTTGGGGCTAATTGGACAAATATCTCATAAAGTACCTGTGGACATACCTGAACTGGTTTCATTCCTAAACAGTTGCTAATGCCCCCGTTGGTGATCTGCATTGGAGATAAACACGACTTATTACTCGAACATGTGATGTCACAAACTGGTCATCTACAGAACGATATTATGGAAGTCTGATTGCTGTCTCAATTCTGTAGGGTAATTTATACTATTGTTCTTGAAACTGGAACTGTTTAAACAAGTAGTTTGTAGCCTTATAAAATGTATAGCTTAAGGCCCAAATTATGCAAGTTGTTTTAGTACAGCTTCCAACCACACAGCCAGAAATCTCCTGTGATTGGCTGAGAATTCCCACTATAAATCACACCTGTCTCTTCCCAATTGGCTTTTATTGTTCCTGATTGTTGCGTCAACACATAATCACTGGTTATTACAGTGTGAAGGTTCAAAGATGGGGTTGGCTGTTGCCCCCCCAGGCTGGTCTTCAAACCTAATTGGTTCATCTTCATTCTATTAGGGCTGATGGGATTAGCAGTTTACAAAAAAAAAGATGAGATCATTTTGGTTTCTGTTGAGCCGCCCCAAAGTGACAAGCATACTATATTTATGACAAGATCAACAGGAGTTTTTTTCATTTTCTAAAAATGGTTTTAGCTTGGAAAAAAAACTGATGCAGCCACCACATCTAAGGACTGGTAAGCTGCGATTATATTACATTTTTGTTTTTTGGATTTAGATATCTATTAAGGGCCATTCTCAACCAGGATTTATCCAGATATTTCTAGGGCTTCTAGAGGTTCCTTGAGCTGTGGCTGATTTATCTCCAATTTGATGGTGCCTACATAATTCTGGGGCCAACATTACTTGGCAGAGACAGCTGCATGACACCAATGATCTATTTTAGCTGTCTATCAAGGGTGGCACTTTGACCACCATTATGAGAAGACCATTTCTTCCCACTGACTACCAATGAATTCGTTTTTTTTCAGGTTCCCCAAGACCTGAAATGTTCCTATGGGGTTAAATTTTTTTTTTACAAAGGTTTGTCTGAAGTAGGGAGATTTCCATATCTACTTTCCTTTTCCTTAACATCTGTCATTTACAGGTGGAAAACTTAAAAGGGTTCAAAGAAGATATTTCCAAGTTATCAAATGCAGACCAGTTTTACTTGCTGCTTCTCGGAGTGTCCAAGTAAGTGACTTTAGATCATTTTGAAATTGGTGAGACGGCCTATATTAGTAAATATGCTTAAAGCGGTGTTCCGGCCGAAATTATACTTTTTAAATAAAAATATCCCTATAGTACACAAGCTTAATGTATTCTAGTAAAGTTAGTCTGTAAACTAAGGTCTGTTTTGTTTTTAGCAGTAGTTTGTTATTTTATAAACTTGCAGCAGGCCGTGGCCATCTTAAGTGTGGGCATCTGAAGCCAGACTGTATTTCTTCCTGGATCTCATCCTTGCAGATCTCGTACATGCTCAGTGCAGCATAAGAAGTGTAATAGGTTTAAGGTCAGGTTTCCATAGCAACGGCAGTTTGAGAGGAAGTTGCTGCCCCTTCCCAGGAGGCATTGCAAACAGGAAATGATGCAATGGGCCGCGGCCAGGGAGGAGGAAGTGAAAAATGAATACAGCAGATATACAGTCTGTGCTGAAAATAAAATATCCAATTTGTTTACAGTGCACAGTTTAGTGAGGGATGCTGAAGAGTTGTAAAAGTGGGTGGAACTCCACTTTAATGAGGCAGAACCTTAGGAGGCTATTTTTCTGACACTTGTAATTAAAACGGCATTTCATTTTGAAATTTTAAAAGTGGAAGTAATCCCACCTATCGTGTTCAAGGATGCTGTCCTCTTGGCCTTTGTTTAATCTACAACTGCCATGATGCTGCACATGTGATCAGTTATGACACCAGCCATAGTTGGTTTGACAGTTTAGTTGAGAGCACAACCAATGGTACATTTCCGGCACGTTCCGGAAATGTAACTGTTTTTTTACTGGATGGGTTTACTTCCGCTTTAAGTACCTTGATTTCCAAACGAAATGTAGGTACTTATAGAGGAGAGGCGGAGAGTGGATACTGCTATTCTGCTATACACTGCAAAGTTACCCTGTACCGAGACCTGCAGTTTGTGGCCCATTCATAAAATGCAGGCAGCAGTGTAGAGCATGCAGTGTCTCATGGAGTTCTTTCCGCTCAACACTGGTACTTGCCTTTTGAGAGGCACTCTTCCCGGCTTATTTTTCTTCCCCCTTCCATTTATTTTAAAAGCACTCCGCTTGCTTCAGAGTCCCAAAGCAAGTGGCATGCCAATTACATTTAAAAAGCATGCTGCTATCCTTTTTATAAATGTGTTTTCTTTTTTAAATCAGCAGTATGGCTGAGTTATATATAGTGCTTTATACACGGTAATCACAATTTTTTTTTTTTTTTTTGCCTTAATATCTTTAAGCTGACCTATTCAGCCTGCCAAGGCTCAAACGATCTATAAAAGACAATTGCCTGGCTTCATGAATTACTTGATTCTCTGCAGGTCACTGATGTCTGTGCGAAAACATTCTGGTAAATCATTGCCCTTTTGGTTTGCCTGAATATCTCCAGGCTCCTCTGCTTTCATTGCAGAGAACTGCACAGTTCAGGATTCCAAGCAATGAATGAAATGTATGATTGTTTGCCTGATTTGCAATCCATTCAATCATTTTGTACTACAGAGTATTGGACAAAATCAGTACTTACTACTTGCAGGAAAATACTAGCATTTTATTTTAGGTCAGCAATATCGGGTTTTCTGTTTCTTTTAGTGCATGTTCTTTTAATTCATTTGTAGCATTGTCCCTTTTTAAAACTGAAATGTCTAAAGCTTAATCTTTGAAGAACAACAAAGCTAATATGATAGCCCTTATTATTGGGGTATATGCATTAATTACCACTTCACTGCCGGAAGGTTAACCCTGCTTCCCGACCAGGCCATTTTTTTTTTTTCGATGCAACACTGCGTTACATTAACTGACAATTGCGTGTTCATGCGATGCTGTACCCAAATAAAATGTATGTCCTTTTTTTTTTTTACCCACAAATAGAGCTTTCTCTTGGTGGTATTTGACCACCTCTGCATTTATTTTTTTATGCTAGAAACTAAGAACAACCGACAATTAAAAATAAAATAAATTAAAAAAAAAATATTTTTTTACTATGTGCTCTAAAACAAATCCAATAAGTTTAAAAAAATCTCTTCATCAATTTAGCCCAACATGTATTCTGCTACATGTTTTTGGTAAAACTAAAACTTCTATTAAGCGTATATTGATTGGTTTGTGCAAAAGTTATAGTGTCTACAAACTATGGAATATTTTTATTTATTTCACTAGTAATCGTGGCGATCAGCGACCTATAGCGCGACTGCAATATTGCGGCGGACAAATCGGACACTACGTGACACTTCTTTTAAGGACCAGTGACATTATTACAGTGATCACTGCTAAGAATATGCACTGTTACTGTACTAATGACTCTGACAGGGAAGGGGTTAACATCAGGGGCGATCAAAGGGTTAACTGTGTGCCTAGCTAATGTTTTAGTGTAGCGGGGGAGGTGCTTTTTCTAGCGGAAGACACGGATCAGTGTTCCTGCTTTACAGGATCCATGCCTTCTGTACTGACAGAATGACAATCTGCCTTGTTTACATAGGCAGAGTAGCATTCCGTCAGTGTACCAAACAATCAGCAGGTGCTGGTGGGCATCAGGTCCACGGGACCCAATGATCAGCTTCCGTTGTGTAAAATCACAGTGGGAGCGAGCAGTGGGCACTTGCGCCCAAAACTCAGAGTTGCAGAATAATGTGTATATGTGATTCTGTGCAGCGCGGCCACCCTGTAGCAGTAAATCTGGGGCAGTCGGGAAGCAAGGTTGGGGGAGCTGTCCAGGAGGTATGGAATAACAAATGATTGGAGATTGGTTTATGGTTTACTTTTCAACCTGTGTGTATGGCATGATTCTTTACATCATATCACACAATTATGCAATGATTCAATCCTCTCGTAATGGGATTTTTTTTACTCAAGTGCACTATGGGATGTATTTTACACTGTAGAACATAGCTGTAGGAAACAGTTTGGGATTTCCCCCTATCCCAGTGATGGAGAACCTTGGCACCCCAGATGTTTTGGAACTACATTTCCCATGATGCTCATGTACTCTGCAGTGTAGTTGAGCATCATGGGAAATGTAGTTCCAAAACATCTGGGTGCCAAGGTTCGCCATCACTGCCCTATCCATAGTGTGTACATTAGAGAATTGTATACTGTGACTTTCATTGCAGAATTGGGTTTTATATATCACGTTTATGTTTGCAGCTACCAACTTCGGATTGAGTGTATGCTGGCTTGTGAGGAGACCAATGTTATGCTGGACATGTTACGGCCAAAGACTCAGACAGTCAGCTCGGCATGTGATGGTAACTGGATCTACTGTATTCTTGCTCATTATTACATATTATAATAATGGTAATTTTTGTTTAGGTTTAAAACAAGTGGAGAAGGGTGAAAACCCGTCAGGTTATTATTATTTATTTTTTTTTTGCTGCCTTTGTCCCTCTGGAGAAATATATACTGTCACTTTGTGACCTGGAGACCCAACAGAAAGCCAGGAAATCTCTCCACAAATAAAATCCCATCTTGGGGGAGTTCTTAGGTGTCCCCATTGTTCTGGTGAGAAATCAGAATTTTTGGATTCCTCCTCACTTTGAGTGACAGTGGTTATCCGTACACATAGTGGGGTGACTCTCCCCAGCAGGGACACAGACAACAATACAAAATGAGCAAAGGGTCTAACCCTTCTTACTCTATTTGGCTGGTAATTAGTATTTTTTTTTCTTTTTTATGTTTTCAGACGTTCTTAGCAGTCACAGACTTCCACTCTTTTGTCAGCTTGTTCTGAAAGTCGGTAATTTCTTGAATTATGTGAGTATTTTGAACTGTTTTACACTGAAAGTTTAAATATTAGGGGAGGTGACACTGACCTTCTCTAATGATGCCCTTTAAGCCCAACGCTAGAGACATGACTTCTGAGAAGCATAGGCTCATTTATGACCAATAAACCAGTACCTTTCCCCCCAAAAAAAGACACAGAAGCTGATTAGGTTGGAAATGGGGCAAGCCCACAGCTTGACTGCTGAGAAGCATAGGTGTGTTTTAACCAGCTATTACAAACCAATACCTTGCCCCCCAAGAAGACATCAGAATGATTTAAGTTGGAATTCGGGTAAGGCCACAGCTTTATTGAACTTACCAACAGTAACAATATTCAAAATGCCACATAATGCCAGTCAGTTATACCGTGAGCATCAATAACAAAACACAGATAGTCTAAGAGGCCTGTCCCCTCCAGTGCGAGACAGGCAATAAACTGATCCCAGAATTAAACGTGGGGGCATGGCCCATAAAGTAATATGCATTGCTGGCAGGGTAAAACTGCCAATAAAGCTGTGAAGAAATGGGCAGGTGGGCAACTTTTGTGATGTCAGAACCTCCTCAGAGTAGTGGGACGAGTTCAGGCTCCACCCAGTCACCTCATGCCAATCCCATTGGAGCCACTTAACCTCCCTGTTTTAGGTTAATGGCCACAAAGTTGCCAAGCTTCCAGCAGTCAAGGTTCCCTTTTGCTAAGAGGGAGGGGGTTTAGGGGCTTTCATTATTGAACTTTCTAAATGTACCAAACAACAATGCCAGTCACAGTTATACTGTGAGCACCCATAAAAAAACAAACTCACATAGTCTAAGAGGCCTGTCCTTACCAACAGTGCCAGACAGGCATTTGACTGACCCCAGAATTTACCTTGAGGGCATAGGCCATAAAGCAACATCAATTGCTGGCAAGGTCAAAACTGCTAATAAAGCTGTGACAAAACATCACAACCGGCGGAAGGGGGGGCAACTCTTGTGACAGCTGAATCTCCTCAGAGCAATTAGACATGCCCCAGTGTAGCATTTTCCTAGAGTTCAGGCTCCACCCAGTCACGTTGGGTCTTTGTAGCCAATCCTAAATGGAGCCACTTAACGTCTGTGACGGAACGTCCCTACACTCCTCTTGAGTTCGTTCGTCATATATCACTTCCTTCAGTCTGGATATAGGTATAAGATATTCCAACCGCTCCCAAGCACCAAACGAGACAACACTTGCTTGGTGCCAACATGGACTGATCTTTATTACAAAGCCAAGCTCACATTTATACAGAGTAGAAGAGGAGATCCCCCCTCCCTCTCATATTACTCTAACAATACACCTGTAACAACTTAACATAAACTAATTAGCTAATTCCTTTAAGCAGCCGATGTGACTGGATTTCACTACAGGCCAGACTTCTTGTCACCGAGATAAACACAGTTGATTATAAATTATCATAATTACCACCACAAGACATCTCATCACAATAGCAGGAGACCACCAGTAACAGACGGAGCGTCTCCTGCATTGTGCAGAGGACAATGGGATCAACTAACTCAATTAACATCTTGAGTTCATGACACTAGCATCAGAGTGTATGTCCCAACAGCATAAGACCACACACATTATATATATATATACATATATATACAGCATTGAATGTTCTCCTTCACCCTGTGCCCCTTAAAATCCAGGGCCCATGATCGGTGGGCAGGAGGCTCGTAGTTTGTCCTCTCAAAAAGCCCGTGTCCTGGCTAGGTCTGTCACATTTCTCCCCTTTCGGCAGGAGACTAACACAGGAGGAGACCCCAGACGGGTTGACTCCGAAGTTAGTCCATAGTTCCAGTCCTCTAATGCCTGTACCCACACAGTACCCCAAACAAATTGTTTCAAACAGAGCACTCACCCAGCCAACCTCTGCCTCTCTCATGGAACATATCCGCCGCTGGGGAGAGGCCTGGACTGGCCCTTCTCCCTGGAGTCTTTTCAGCCGCTGGAGAGAAGACAGGGTGACTGGGCTCACTCCATCATGCTGTTGGGGATCTGGGCCGACCGCCCAGCATCCCTGGGGTATACAAGTGGGGACTGAAGTCCCATCCACCGATATCAGCTCAAGCTGCAGTTGTGAAGTGCAGATTGCATCCTCTCCTTGGGTCCTGAGCTGCTGCTCGGGAGTGACCACCACCTCCTCACCCTGGGCCTCCAGAACTGCCACAAGTGTGGGGCAGAGGTCTTGGACCCTCTGTCCGGTTGCCAGCACTTTAGCTGGGTTGGTGTTATCATTCTGGGGCGCCGTCTGCTGCTGGACAGTGTGACCGATTGCCCCAGCTTCTTGAAGCTGTAGAGACACTGTAGGTGCTAGGCAGAGGCCAGCGGTGCTCTGCCCTGTTGCCAGTGATTCAGCTGGGAGTAGCAGCTTCACTACATCAGCTTGTCGCCGGAGAGAGGGGCCAACTGCCCCGGCTTCCTGGAACTCCACAGATACTGCTGTTGGTGCTGGGCAGAGCTCAATGAAGTTTGGCCCTAATACCAGCTCTTCTGATGGAGGCTCATCAGGCTGTTTTTCCTCAGCAGAAAAGTCTATTAAATCCCCTGTCTCTGTAACTGGTGTCTGGGGATATAGATTCACCATCTCCTGTCCATGGAACCCAGAAGATGCTATCAGTGCTGAGCAGAGGTTGGCAGAGCTCTGGCCGGTTGTCAGCACTTCAGTTTCTGGGGTGGCAATTTCCAGATTTTCCACTGCCGATTCCCTGGCATGCTGCTGGACAGGCACATTCCTCCATCCAAGATCATCCCATGCAGAAACAGGATCATCAAGGTCAGTCAGCACTTGCTGCATCCGCCATAAGACCTCCGCATCCATAGCTGCGGGGGCAGGTTGGCAAAGCACACTGTTACTCTGCCACATTGCTGACTCTTCAGCCAGGATTTCCGAGTTGTCCATTGGCATTTCCTTATAGTCCCAGGCAAAGGGAGCCCAGCCCTGGCACTGAGCAGAGTCTAGCAGCCGTCTGTAGGCAATTTCCAGCTCCCATTCCTGATCGGCCAGAAACTCCAAATCTTCCAGTGCCCAGTGCACTTCCGAGACGTTCAGTAGCCCTTTTCTGAAATCCATGATTTCATCCAACCGCCACTCCAAATCACTCCCAAAGTTAGAGTCTCCTGTCAGCTTCACATACAACAGTCCCAGGCCGCCGTAGCTTAAGCCTTCCGTTGGGCTGTCATCTGCTATCCAAGGGCATGCTTGGGATACATGCCACCGGAGGGCTCTGTAACTCTCATCCAGCTTCATCTCTGCCCCGATCAGCCTGCTTAATTCAGCTGTCTGCTCCTTGTGCGGTTTCTCTCCCAAAAACAGCACCCGCAATCCATACTGCGACCAGTACCTTTCCTGGTTGGAGGGGAGAACTTTTCCCTGGTGACGCTGCTCACGGGCTAGCGCTTCCTTCCAGAGTTCGCAGCGAATAGAATCAAACCATCCCAGCAGGACCTGCTCTGATACTGGTCCTTTGTGCTGTAGCTGCATCTCTCGCAACCTCCTCCTGAATTCCTCTTCCATGGCGGCTGGTATCTGTACCTCTCCTCCTCTCCTGCTATCCGGCCCTTGGATCCAGGTGGAGGTTTGGATGTCCCAGACTGCAGGAAGCATCCCACTGCTTGCCAACAATGTGACGGAACGTCCCTACACTCCTCTTGAGTTCGTTCGTCATATATCACTTCCTTCAGTCTGGATATAGGTATAAGATATTCCAACCGCTCCCAAGCACCAAACGAGACAACACTTGCTTGGTGCCAACATGGACTGATCTTTATTACAAAGCCAAGCTCACATTTATACAGAGTAGAAGAGGAGATCCCCCCTCCCTCTCATATTACTCTAACAATACACCTGTAACAACTTAACATAAACTAATTAGCTAATTCCTTTAAGCAGCCGATGTGACTGGATTTCACTACAGGCCAGACTTCTTGTCACCGAGATAAACACAGTTGATTATAAATTATCATAATTACCACCACAAGACATCTCATCACAATAGCAGGAGACCACCAGTAACAGACGGAGCGTCTCCTGCATTGTGCAGAGGACAATGGGATCAACTAACTCAATTAACATCTTGAGTTCATGACACTAGCATCAGAGTGTATGTCCCAACAGCATAAGACCACACACATTATATATATACATATATATATACAGCATTGAATGTTCTCCTTCACCCTGTGCCCCTTAAAATCCAGGGCCCATGATCGGTGGGCAGGAGGCTCGTAGTTTGTCCTCTCAAAAAGCCCGTGTCCTGGCTAGGTCTGTCACAACGTCCCATTCAGATTCACACCCACAGTGATGCCATGTTTCCAGCAGTCAAGGCTCCCTTTCCCTAAATGAGCTTCAAGGGGCCTTCAGTACAGTTTCTCTATCTTTGTGCTGACACAACTGGAAGTCAAACACCAATACCTCACGGATCTAGGCTAGACCCAAGTTAATGTAAGTGCCTTGAATGACTATGCATATCTTACCAAAGCTGCTCTAGCGCGACCTCTCCATATCCCAAGAGATGCAATTGGATGCTTTCCTTACTGGTTTTGCCTCTGTATGTTTTCCTGACTGTTTAGGCTTTTTGCTGTTTTTAGTACACTGTGTAAGATTAATATATTATATGTTTTGTACAGTTCTATAACACCATAATCAAAATAATTTGGGGGGGGGGAACCCACATGAAGAAATGGGTTGCACTGGTTCCGGTTAGACAGCACTCCAAAAAAACAGCCCTTATGCGGCGTACACACGGTCGGAATTTCCGATGGAAACAGTCCGATGGGAGCTTTTCAACTGATTTTCCGACCGTGTGTATGCCCATCATTCTTTTTCTGTCGGAATTTCCGACGGTCTTTGGATTGAGAACCTGTTCTCAATTTTTCCGACGGAAAACCTTTTATATCGGATTTTCCGATCGTGTGTATGCAATTCCGACACGTAAAATTCGGAAACAATTTGACGCATGCTCGGAAGCATTAAACTTCCCTTCTATAGTGCTGTCGAACGTGTTTTATGCCGCTGTGTTACAGACCTTCGGAATTTGGTGTGACCGTGTGTAGGCAAGACAGTTTGAGCGAAATTCCGTCGGAATTCCGACGGGAAAACCATCCAGAGCTTTTTCCGACGAGAATTCCGACCGTGTGTACGCGGCATTAGAAGCAGAGAGAGAACCCAGAGATGAGAAGCCACATACATACAGTCCAATGAGGGTGCCAAACAATTGTCCAAGATTTTTATACAGATCATAGCAGAAAAAAAAACGCATTTTGGGGCCTAACACGCTCACCCTTCATCGGGACTACAAAGTATATATGTATATACATTTTTTTTTTTTTTGTTCATGACCTTTTTATATTGATGACTTTTTGTACTTAATTTGTACCCCCGATGAAGGTGGAGTATGTTTGTCCCCCTGAAACCCGTTTGTATTTTTTTTCTGCTATGAATCTATTTTATCATTAAAAATCTTTGACATTTGTTTGCCACTCTCATTGGACTGTATGTATGTGGATCCACAGCTAGAAGCCAGTTAGGTTCATGTATTCATAGTTGGGGTTTATCTGTGCTATAATCAAGGCACAGTTTGAAGAAGAGCTTTCACATTGATTTGCATGTCTCCACCCACACTTTTTTTTTTTTTTTTTGATAAAATTATATAAAATGATTTGAATATAGAACATACTGTGCTTCAATATATGGGTAATTAAACCTGAACTCCAGGAAAACCATTAAGGACACAATTAAAATCCTTACATGGGAAATGTTTTACCCACCAAAATAGTTTTTTTTTCTTTTTATGTTTGTTTAGTCCTTCGCTTTACAGCCCTACTAGACAGGTAAGTTAGGGTGGTGAGTGACCAGACTTGTCTTTCTAGCAGGTAGGCTTTGCAGCTTGGTCACCTTCACCCCCCACTGATTGGACAGTGAAGGAGCTGCATCAGACTGATCAGATCAATCCTCTGCTCTCTCCTCCAGTCAGCATGTTTGTCAGTAAATGTGCAGTGCAGCTCTCCTAACTACTTCTTAGTTATTCTGACTCCGATTGTTGTGAAGCGATTTATCCCTTGTGAGAACTCTATGCCTGGCCTGTATAAGATATAATCACTGAGGACAATCCTCATCAGATAGCTTGAACTCACCAAATAACGATTCTATCCACAAGATGCTTTTATTCTGAACATCGGGTTACAGCAGATGACAGGATACAAACAGATGAAAAGGTTGTAGTATTTATGCGGTCAAAAGATGATATTGTCTGTAGCTTACAATGCAGAATGCATGTGCCCTGCTACATGTGGCTTGTAGCTGCATTCATGACACAGGAAGTACAATAACAGGAAGAAGGGTGGAGCATTACATACAAAAGAAAGTGTGTCATAACATATGGGAAAAAGAACATGGGAAACGAGTGCATTACCACAAAAGGTCACTAGATGGCAGCATGTGAAATAAATCTAAAAGTCCATAGAAAATGGTTAGGAAAACAATCTATATCAATTCTATGCCCCGTTGGGGCAGCACATTAGTAAGTGCCATCCTGGCATCTACGCTTGGATATTATATGTTTTGTGATGGTTCTCATTTATCTAGGTCATGGTATATCTAGTAGTAGTTAGTCACATTTAATCGGTCTTGTCCTGTAATGTTGAAGACATTTCACCACTTATCCAAGGAGCCTTTTGTGGTTCTAATGAGTACCAGGAACATACCCTGGTATGCACAGTCGCACGTAACTCAATCGCCTTCATCCAAACATAACCGTGTTATGAAATTTTGGATTGGTGTTCATGGGATATTATGTTTTTTACATTTTACATTTTCTGTCATGTTCTAGGGAAGTCACACTGGAGACGCAAATGGCTTCAAAATAAGCACTTTACTGAAGCTGACGGAAACAAGGGCAAACCAAAACCGTATAACTCTACTGCACCATATTGTGGAGGTAAGGTCTCTAAAAAAAAAAAACAAAAGCTAAAAAAAAAGACGAAAAACTGCAAGCAAAACAGGCTTACCAGCAGCAACCAATCAGTTTTAGCTAAAATTTCTGTAGTCCACTTAGAAAAATTGAAACTAGTTAGTGATTTAATTGCAGTGGTCAACATCTTCTTTTTTTTGTTTTTTTTGTTTTTGTTTTTGTTTTTTCTCCCTTTTTGTCGTATTTGTTTTTATAAATCGGTTGTTTACATTTCAAGGCAAAAGTAAATCTAATAACAAAAAAGTCAAATTACAATGTAAAATGCCCTTCCTACAAATAAGGAGAGTCTTCCTCAGTTCCATTCTTGGCTAAAGTCCAGTTCATGTTTTAGAAAATGCTGCCTTGCTGCTAAGCTTGTGAAATTGTGTCACCAGCGCAAAAAATAAATAAAGTATAATAAAATGTTAATAAAATTTGATCTGCTGCAGTTAAAATGTCCTATACCATAGATTTAGGAAAAAATGTGTTCAAATAGTGTAACTGCGCTAATGCAAACAAAGTGCTAGTGCAATATTACCACTAATGCGGTGTTTATACCTTTTTATATGCCAACCTTACCATTAAATCAATGAACTATAAAGTGCAACGTGACAAAGTGCCAAATATCATAAAGTGCAAAATATCACAACTTAAACCATAAACAAATGATAATGATTCCCAAAGTCCATCTCCATTAGTCATATGTATTTAATGTGCTCATATGCTTCAATTTCCATCCGTGCTTTGTAACAATAACTTTTCACCACTTTGTGTGCCGCCACCACCTTCTAAAATGGGCACTCACCAGAGCCTAGAGACAGTTTTGCCTTTGGTTCATATAGGGATAACTACTCCACTATCCTGGCGTTCCTCCAACTAGTTAGCCACTAGATGCACCTTTTTAAAAGGTGGTGGTGGCACACAAAGTGGTGAAAAGTTATTGTTACAAAGCACGGATAGAAATTGAAGCATAGGAGCACATTGAATACATATGACTAATGGAGATGGTCTTTGGGAATTATTATCATATGTTTATGGTTTAGTTATGATATTTGTCACTTTATGATATTTGGCACTTTATGATATTTGGCACTTTATGATATTTGGCACTTTATGATATTTGGCACTTTATGATATTTGGCACTTTATTGTCACATTGCACGTTTATAGTTCATTGATTTTAATGGTAAGGTTGGCATATAAGGTATAAACCCTGCATTAGTGGTAATATTGCACTAGCACTTTGTTTGGCGCAGTTACACTATTTGAACACCATATTAAGCTTGTAGAATTTTGTTAACTTTTGTGAAAAAATTGTTTTAATTTTCATTACCTTAATTAGATTTTCTTATGGTTACTGGGGTCAAATTGGCAATTTGTTTTCGTCAAGATTCAAAGGAGAAGGGTGACATTTTTTTTCTTAGAATCTTTGTTCATTTAACAGTGAATCTGGTTTCTGTTTGGGAAAATCCATACTTTTTGTAATGTGAATGTTTTAGGCATAAAATAAGCCCGTTTAATATGTTTGGGATTCTATTGAAGCAGCAGGACTGGATACAATTTAAAGGCTTGGAAAGTAAAAATATTTTACTCGGGACCTTTTTTTATAAGATACCTCTGGTTTACCCCCAGCCCCCCCATGTACATCGCTCACCTAGGTGATTGATATGCACTTTGCCCACTGTGCCTTTTGGGATATGTATGTCGCATGCCCCAGGAGGCACAGTCCTTCATTGAGAAAGTAGGAGGGGGGTGGGCCTAGTGGCACGTTATCGTGAGAGCGGCTGGCTGAACCTGGAAAAGGTGTCTGCTCGCCGATGACGTCATGCAAGAAGATGGTGGCCACGGGACCAAACGGGGGACAGAAGAAAAGCGGATCAAAACAGGACAATGCTGGATCAGTTGGGTGGGTGAGTACTTTGGCTGTGCAGGACCCGGAACCAGGTAAGCAAGGGGAAGGGGGGGGCCTGTGAATGCATTAAAGTAAAAAACGTGAAGCCTTTAGTACAACTTTAAGGCTGTGTGAGATTGAACAATTCTTCCAGACTCTGTGCCATTTAGAGAACTGTTACAAGACTATAAATGTTAATGACTTCACTAATTATCTCTAATTGCAGGAAATAGAAGCAAATTACGTGGATCTTATTGAGCTTCCAAATGATCTTGAGAAGCCTTCAGCAGCTGCTGGGTAATATACACATACATGTATATAGAATGTTTAAATATATTCATACATCTTTTAGCGAGGGTAATGTGAAAGATTACATATGCTTATTTCAAATTGACCTAGTTTTTTATTTAGGAGATGAAAATCTATATTTCCTTTTAACGTGTTTACCATGCTAATCTTGATTGCTTTGCTGACAAAAGCCTGTTTACAGAGCTTACAGTGTTTCCCCCAAAAATAAACCTGGGTCTTATATTTAATTTTGGCAACAAAAGACCCAGTAGGGCTTATTTTCGGGGTAGGTCTTACTATATAACGTGCTGTTTTCTCTCCCTCCCTGCCTGTCGGGAATCCCCAGTTTGAGCAAAGTTTATGCTGCTGAAATCTTCTGTTACAGTAGCACACAATACACGTGTGTGCCCCTACAATCCAACGGCATGTGAAGAAAAAAAGATCTGTAGCATTTCAGTGCTTCAATTGTATGCATCGTGTGAATATTGAGTTTAAGTAAATGCCTTGTGGAGACAGGAGTATCGGTATGCACACAGTATGACATATAGATTGCAGAGGCTCTGCACTGAGAATGTACCTTCCGATACCCGCTGAAGCTCTGCAGATCCCCCGTCGGGAGAAGTGAAGGAGACCAGCGGGGAGATCAGCTGAGCCCCGCTCTGTACCCAAGGCACCTGACACCGCTAGATCACAGAGACACACATCCACAGCACACTGCAGTAAGAGAGAGAATTATAGGCGTACACAAGCACCTCAAACTAGGGCTTATTTTCGAGGTAGGGCTTATATTGCAGCCCTCCTGGAAAATGGCGCTAGGTCTTATTTTCATGGAAACATGGTAACAGTTTAAATTGCATATAGCTCTATTAGTTGGAAGAATGGTTTACCCCCCTGTCTTCCACACCCTTCCCCTCTATCTCTCCTCTGTAGCGCTCCATAAAGACTTTCAATTAGGGTGAGAGAGTCTGAAAGCAAATAGCAATTGCTCTGCTTTCTTTAGAAAACTCTTAACAATCTATGGGCTTGTGTTCATTTGGAAAAATTAAGGGATATTTAGATGGAAATCTCATGTAGCAAAGCGAAGTCTCGCCAGTTGCCGTGCGTCCATACGGGCGCACGGGCACTGCCCCCCCCCCCCCCCCCTCTCCAGCCACCCCCTCTGACCAGTGGATAAATTCATGCATAGCATCAATTGATCCATGGCTGCCGTGCGCTACCACCCCCTATTCAGGCGCCTGGCCCCAATTCCGGGCACCAGGCGCTTGAATTACAGCAGGGGGTGGTGTTTTTGAAGCACCTGATTAGAGCCATAGGCTCTAATAGGCGTAAAAAAAGGTGTATATTCGCTTTCCTAACACTGAACCGCCTCTCTGTCAATCAAGTGCTCGGGTCTGTTACCCCTCACCTGATTGGCTGAACCGACAGGCACTGGGATTGGAAGCCTATTGGGAGGAGAGGACGGGAAGAGACGCATGGGGGACACCACTCGCCGCCATCACCCGCTGCCCCACTGAGACAGGGTAAGTGCTGGGCAGATGGCGAGCAGGCGGGGGGTCACAGTGGCTGCATTTGATGGGGCAGAGGGGCTGCATTTGATGGGGCAGAGGGGCTGCATTTGATGGGGCAGAGGGGCTGCATTTGATGGGGCACAGTGGCTGCATTTTATGGGCACAGTGAGGCTGCAATTGATGGGTTTGTTTGTGCCCCCAAAAATTTTGAGCACCAGCAGCCACTGAGTCTCGCTTGTCCTCCTTTCACATTACCAGAATGGACATTGATTTTATGAGGTAGTACAGACATAGATACTTGGGCATAGTTGGATTTTTTTTTTTGTAATGGTTTATAGATATAAATAAGTGCTTACATTCCCAGTGTCAACCTTATCTTGAGCGTGAGGGCACGCATTCGTCTTGATAAAAAATAAATAAACGCAGGCAATGCTGAGCTTTTTCATTGGAAACGCCAACATCATGTCCAAAAGAAGTGTCTTTGTGCTAAATAGTTTTGTTACGCAATGTGAAAAGGAGAGATCACATCAGTTCACAAACTTGTACACTTTCAAAAAAAATAAATTGAAATTGACCGGCAGCCATCATACTTTCCATTTAAGAAATACACAGCACACAAGCCTCATCTTTCCCATTACTTTGGAGTGATTTACAATAACGTTGAATGTACGTATCAGAATGTTATTACATGTACACATAAAGTCTGCAGATATCTTTGGAAATTGTGTCTGAGTGGGATAATGAGGTTCAACCTGGATGCAGATTGTATCGGCTTCTTTAGGCAGAATCCTTGCTTCCGAAAGGCAGCTTCTTTAGATCTTCATTGTAGTAATGAGAAAAATAAATAACATGGTAACTGTGTGACTATGCCATTTGCTATCAATATTTTAATTATATTCTGCTACATTCTTTATCATAAAAGACCTGTTCACACCGCACGTTGCTGGAGCTCGCATTCCCGCTCACAATTTTGTGTGGGCTGTTTTCACCCGACTGCACGTATTGCACATAGGGTGGCCCATTTACTTGAATAGGATGCCCTATGCACGTTTGTCGTGGCAGAGAAGCCCAGGGACAAAATTCTGGCCCTGAGCCAGATGCGAATTTACATGAGTGTTTTGCCCATCACGCGTTTTTCTGCAGTTTGGAATTATCCCGCTGATTCTGTTTGCAATTCCTATTTACCCAAGTTTGACCAGGGGCCTAATATACAGAATGCTGTACCCCATAATATAACCTGGGACTCCAGCCAAAACTTTTTTTATCTAGTTTGAATTGGATTGGTGATCTAGGAAATGTCAGCAGCTCCAGCAGACTCGGAGCTGTCAAGTGACATTCGATAGCAAGGGTATCACTCAATTTTATTGTGGACCGCATCAGCATAATGGTTGCCCTCAAAGGGCCAGTGGTAACTGTAAGACTAGATGTCCAGAGCACCCCACTGCTCCTTGCATCAGATGTCAAGAGCCCCCCCACCCTCCCTTACATCACATTACACGACCCTTAACTTGTGCTGCCCTTGGAGAAGTGCAGGATTTGGCGGAGGATTTCAGCCCACCTCTTGACTGCTGAGACAAGGTGGGGATGGAGACGAGGGGGGTGCTTCAGCTGCAGAAGAGGTGTGAAGCAGTTGGGGAAGTATAGGGGTCACTGAGGTCGCCATGACAACTGGGCCCCATGCTGCAGGGGGCCCTTGAGGAGCGGTCAGGGTTGGCTTAAACCGAGCTCTCCGATCGTCAGCCGAACTGTAATCGGCATGTGCGGGGAGCTGATCACACTGATAGACCTAAAGGTAAAGCTGTGCTCTGTCTCCCCCCTACAGTGCAGTAAGTAACCCCTTAAATGCATCATCACTATGCTGCAACTGCATGGAATGCACACAGTTGCAGAGTGGTTGCAGTGCAGCCCCATTCACCTAGGGGTATAATTCAAGGGTGCCCTTACTGAAAAAAGATTGGGAAACACTGGCATAAAGTAACCGATCTCTCCATTTTCCTCCTGTAGACACTGAATGCCTGTGGGAGGGAGAGGAGGAGAAGCGGGGGGGGGGGGGGATGGAGAAATCTGTTCCTTTATATGCAGCCACCCACTTGCGACTGGGCCATTTTGTTCCGCCGCCGGGCTCAGAGGAAAGGGCCCTGTCCAGAGGTCAGGGGGGCCCTTCATGGTTTCTTGCATCGGGGCCCTGAAGGCTCTAGTTATGCCACTGGTGTGAGGGGCCATATGAAATGACCTGGCGGGCCGGATTCAGCCTGTGAGCCTTGTGTTTGACTCATGTGCTCTATAGTATTCCCCCTGCGCCTCCCCAGCAGCTATAGAAAACGTTATATAGGAGGAGCTGGGCCAGCACATAGTTAGATACTCTCGGAAGAGGGCAGTAATCAAATTTGCTCAAAGTTCAAGGCATGTTGCAAGTCAAGTAAAAGGGCTGAAAGAAAAAAATGAAAATATTTTTCTGTGCTTTTTACATTTTTCTGTGCTTTTTACATTTTTTAAGTTGGTGACAGGGTCTCTTTTAATCGGCTATGCCTGCCTTAGCCAAAATTCCCTGTTTCTCCTAAATCATTATCCAGTATTTGTCTCAGGACATTATCAGAGGTGGGTGGGTTTTGCTGTGCTGGAAGCCTCTTTATAGTGCTAAATAAATGGATTGTTTCATTCAAACCACTATGCTTTTATTTTCATGCAGGTTATCTGTATGTATGAAGGGCTTTACTTCATTGGTTATGCCTTGAAAGTTTAATTTTCTTAAATTTTTCTAGGGTCAATATAGAAAATCTTTATTCAGAAACCAGTTCTAATCAAAAAAGACTGAAGGATCTGCAGAAAAAAGTTTCCGATTCAGAAAATGATGTGAAGGAACAATATGAAAAATCAATTCAGGTATGCTTTAAGTGGGCCCGGGGTGCAGAATTGCTGGGTTTTTCCTGGGCCAAAGTGATTTCACTCCTATGACTCCGCCCCCAACCCACCTCTGAGCACCGTTGCTTGCTTTCACCACCTACCTACCACCTAGTTATGCCCTCTTAGAGAATACTGTGACGGATCCGATCCCACACTCCGATTGAGTGCTTCCGTCAGTATATCCCGCTTCCTCCAATCTGACTATCAGAGAGAGATATTATCATAGCTGCAATGAATACAAGTCTAGCCGAAAATAGCTTGTAGAATCTTGAATGATTTATTGGACAGAATAAAGCCTTTTTATACACTTTTAACACAAGGGGTTAGATAATGAGGTAGTGCTGGTCATGGATACCCCCCCCCCCCCCCCTATAGCAACAACTTAAAATACAATTACATAATTAACCTGTTAATTAACACAGCACTTAAGGCAGCCTAGGTGACCAGACAGTCTGTCTCCACAGGTCAATGTAATCAGCTCTTTCAAGGATTGTGTATTATTCAGAATATACAAACTAAGAATAGTCTTTACATATATCCTGGGAGATACTGTGGATAAATATTACTTACATTTTAAGTAATCCAAGATATATTTTCTCACTCACCCTATACCAGGATGGCACAGGGTGACTTAGACATAAGAGGTGTATGGGGAGCTGAAACGTGGGTTTCCCAACCTTTCCAAGGGATTCTGGGTTCCATGTGCCCTCCCGTCAAATACAAAGCCAAGTATCATTTTGTGATGATAAATAATGTATATGGAATTTGTTATTGATAACAAGAAAAGCAGACAGCTAGCAAAATCGACCCCCCCCCCCCCCCCTTCAACAAAATGTTCCCTGTGCACCTGTACTGGGACTAAAATGTCAAGCAATGGCAAGAGGTCAGGTGGTGGTTGAGGTGGAACTATGGGCAAAATTTTGCAATTGATATATGGTGCTGGCTGTCGCTAACATTAATACATCAGTTTTTTGTTTTTTCCTATATAACTATTTATGCTATTTTTTTACCTGTTGATCCTGCCAGTAGACACCTTTGGCTAGACTTAGACTACATTCACATGGCTGAACAACAGTGGCCAGAGTCATTCAATTCTGATGGTTCTAAACATTGCCTGCGAACAACATCAGCTGTCAGATTTTTACTCTGTACAAATCCCGTGCCACAGCTGTTCGCATGTAACCGCTCATCTGAGTGGATACATGTGAATAGTTTTCGACCGACCATTGAGGTGGTCAGTGCAAATCAAGTGTCGGCGTTTCTGATGAACTTTGGCCGCACACAAACAGGGAGCAGTGATTTAAGTAGTTTGTATGCAGCCATAGCATAGTGTTCCTGTGTCCTCCCCCCTCTGAAAGCAGCAAACTGTCTGCACCCTTGCGATCTTAGAGCTTACCCTTAGATGGGCTTATAGTTTAAAACCAACTTTAAGCGAGCAACACAAAACTTCAGCTAATTCTTTGAAAAATCCCAGCAACAGAAAATGGGTATCAGCTTGCAGAAATGTCATACTGTAGATACAATATAACAATACAATATTGTGATGGAAGGCTTGTTTTCTGGCCTATAGGACTGTGCTAATGCGCTGAAGGAGCTTGAGGAACAGTTGGAGGACCTCTCCCAGAAGAAGAAGAAGCTGGCTGATTACTTATGTGAAGATGTAGCTAAACTATCCCTGGAGGAAACGTTCAGTACTATGAAAACATTTCGGGATCTCTTCATAAAAGCAAAAAAGGTTTATAGCTCATCTAGAATGATTGTTCTTTTTTTTTTTTTTTTGTAAGTTTTATTTAGCCATAAGTTGCATTGTATAAACCACGGCAAGAAATTGTATGTTACAATTATATGGGTAGACAAATAGCAGAGAATAGGAAGTAGTAGGTACAACAGGTTTCAAGGCATTCAATTAGAAGCAAAACTGAGAGGGCCCAAAATGCCAACCTATACAGAGGAGCCCTAAGTTAACAATGTAACCACGTGAAATATAAAAAATAGAAATACTGGGGTCAGAAGAAGTGCCCCGGTGGCCAATTGAGCCCAATAAGGCAGCATAGACCAAAGACACAATTGGTAAGAACTGCAGAAAACTGCAAATGAAAAGTTTGCAAGCTAAATGGTGGAATACATAAAGGGGCGAAGGGAGGGAATGGGAGAGGAGGGGCAGGGATAAGAGGGAGACAGCAAGTGCAGGTTGGTGAAACGAGGGCAAGGTTTTCAAACCAGGGGAAGAATAAGGAGAAGCAAAAAGGAAGCAAAAAATAGGCAGGAAGAACCAGAAAAGCAAGTTCTTTCACCCGGAGCCTCACAGTAACACAAGGACACAAGGTCCCTGGGGAAGTCAGCCATGTTTTGAGACCTATTGTAGAAATGCATCCGTGTACACAAAATATTACCACGGTCTCCATCTAGGATGTATGTATTCTACCTGCTGGCTTAGCCTACTCTCAAAGGCCTCCGACAGCCTAATACTCAATCTCCATCTTCCACCCGAACTCCACTGCCCCAGCTGGGCTGACCCTGAGTATTTTATGCCCCCTGCCAACCCATCTGTTGAGGATTGGTCAGGGCCCTCAGAATACTCCAGGCAGCTCCTCCTCCTCCCCTCCATGCCCATCCTTCTGGAATTTTCTGCTAGTTTCCAGAAGTAGGGGGAGGTATCATTGATGCTGCACGTGAGTCACCAGCCAGCCCTCCCTGAGTGACTCACCCTGACCCAGAAAAACACACAGGCTTAGCTGCCAGCCAAGCCTGAATTTACCTACACTGACAACAATAAACCTTTCTCTAGCAATGCTAGGGAGTGCTACATACGCATCAAACATTTAGTCCAGGGATCCTCAAACTACGGCCCTCCAGCTGTTGCGGAACTACAAATTGAGGCATTGTAAAACGCTGACATTCACACACACGACTAGGCATCATGGGAATTGTAGTTCCTGAACAATTGGAGGGCCATAGTTTGAAGACCCCTTATTTAGTCCTTTCTTTTCTACACATCATTTATACTGTATTTTGCTGATGTGCACTGATAAGAAGTTGGGCCCCTTTCACACAGGGTAGACTGTTTTGATAAGTAGGAGATCTGTCTGGAGATCATAGCAGAGCGGGGGTGACAGGTCTTTTTCCGCTCAGTTTATGCAGAGCAAACACGGACAGAGCCCATCTGCTCTATGAGAGATTGCATGTAAACTGACTCCACTGTCCATTTACACCCGACCAGAATCCGATCCACCTAAACGGAGGACGGATCCACTTCGTTTTTTTTTTTTTAGCTGACTGGATTGGATTGTATTGCAGGTAGGCGGGTATAAATGGACACAATATGGAAAAAATTGGGTAAGAAACTGCGCTAAGGGTTAAATAAATGCGGATATACCGCAGAGTTCTAAGCAGGTCAAATTCTACCTGATGGGGCTGCTGCAACTATACCGTGTATATATATAAACAGTAAAAACAGATCAGAAAAGAAAAAAGCTGCGCATACCAATAAACAAAACTAACCAAATAGGTAAACCTGACCCTAAATACTGGGTCGCAGTAAATCAACTCAAGTCAAATTTGTAAAGCATTAAGTGTTGTATAATATAAATGCTAAAATCAACACCCAGTGATGTGAATAAATTAAGTGACAAAAAATTGTTTGTCACTTAATTTATTCACATCACTGGGTGTTGATTTTAGCATTTATATTATGCAACACTTAATGCTTTACAAATTTGACTTGAGTTGATTTACTGCGACCCAGTATTTAGGGTCAGGTTTACCTATTTGGTTAGTTTTGTTTATTGGTATGCGCAGCTTTTTTCTTTTCTAATAAATGGACACAAGTCAGTTTACACCTGCCAGTCCATAATGGAGACTAGAGGGTCCAATCTGACCCTTTGAGCTAGTAACCTTCAACAAATTTCTAGTGAGCCCCTGTCTTCCTGGACCCTGCTCAGGCCTGTGACTGGACAGTGAAAGTAGAAGTGTGTTAGGTGTTTGAAAGAAGCAACAGCAAGTAGCTTTCTATAATGTGAACTATATATATATATATATATATATATATATATATATATATATATATATATATATATATATATATATATATATATAATATATACAGTGGTGTGAAAAAGTGTTTGCCCCCTTCCTCATTTCCTGTTCCTTTGCATGTTTGTCACACTTAAGTGTTTCGGAACATCAAACCAATTTAAACAATAGTCAAGGACAACACAAGTAAACACAAAATGCAATTTGTAAATGAAGGTGTTTATTATTAAAGGTGAAAAAAAATCCAAACCATCATGGCCCTGTGTGAAAAAGTGATTGCCCCCTAAACCTAATAACTGGTTGGGCCACCCTTAGCAGCAACAACTGCAACCAAGCGTTTGCGATAACGTGCAATGAGGCTTTTACAGCGTCCTGGAGGAATTTTGGCCCACTCATCTTTGCAGAATTGTCCTAATTCAGTTACATTAGATGGTTTTCGAGCATGAACGGCCTTTTTAAGGTCATACCACAACATCTCAATAGGATTCAGGTCAGGACTTTGGCTAGGCCACTCCAAAGTCTTCATTTTGTTTTTCTTCAGCCATTCGGTGGTGGACTTGCTGGTGTGTTTAGGATCATTGTCCTGCTGCAGAACCCAAGTTCGTTTCAGCTTGAGTAGACGAACAGATGGTCGGACATTCTCCTTCAGGATCTCTTGGTAGACAGCAGAATTCATAGTTCCTTTTATCACGGCAAGTCTTCCAGGTCCTGAAGCAGCAAAACAGCCCCAGACCATCACACTACCACCACCATATTTTACTGTTGGTATAATGTTCTTTTTCTGAAATGCAGTGTTCCTTCTACGCCAGATATACTTGGACACACACCTTCCAAAGAGTTCCACTTTTGTCTCATCGGTCCACAGAATGTTGTCCCAAAAGTCTTGGGGATCATCAAGATGTGTTGTGGAGAAATTGAGACGAGCTTTGATGTTCTTTTTGCTCAGCAGTGGTTTTCTCCTTGGAACTCTGCCATGCAGGCCATTTTTGCCCAGTCTTTTCCTGATGGTGGAGGCATGAACGCTGACCTTAACTGAGGCAAGTGAGGCCTGCAGTTCCTTGGACGTTGTTGTGGGGTCTTTTGTGACCTCTTGGATGAGCCGTCGCTGCGCTCTTGGGGTAATTTTGGGCGGCCGGCCACTCCTGGGAAGGTTCACCACTGTTCCATGTCTTCGCCATTTGTGGATAATGGCTCTCACTGTGGTTCGCTGGATTCCCAAAGCTTTGGAAATGGCTTTATAACCCTTTCCAGACTGATAGATCTCAATTACTTTCTTTCTCAATTGTTCCTGAATTTCTTTGGGTCTTGGCATGATGTGTAGCTGTTAAGGATCTTCTGGTGGACCTTACTGTGTCAAGCAGCTCCTATTTAAGTGATGCCTTGATTGTGAACAGGTGTGGCAATAATCAGGCCTGGGTGTGGCTAGAGAAATTGAACTCAGGTGTGGACAACCACAGTTATAGTATGTTTTAACAAGGGGGGCAATCACTTTTTCACACAGGGCCATGATGGTTTGGATTTTTTTTCACCTTTAATAATAAACACCTTCATTTACAAATTGCATTTTGTGTTTACTTGTGTTGTCCTTGACTATTGTTTAAATTGGTTTGATGTTCCAAAACACTTAAGTGTGACAAACATGCAAAGGAACAGGAAATGAGGAAGGGGGCAAACACTTTTTCACACCACTGTATATATATATATATATATACATTATACTGATCTATACCAGCAGGTGGCACTGCAGTGTTATACAGTTTTATTCTATGGTAATGTAGTCACAGGGATATAAGTTCTGTCTATGCTCAGTGTACTTGTATATTCCTGTTCATGTTTCTCCATGCTGTAAGACATGCATTGCGATCCTCCATAAAAGCAAAGCGTGCTGTATAATTCTGTCTGTACTTTGCTGGCAGATTTCAGTTATACTGTAAACTAGATGTGCTCACTGTCTGTCCTAACAAATGTTTGAGGATCTTAAGGCTTTGGTGGTGCATTGCATATGGTAATGCACCTTATCTCAGTCTGTCTACAAAATGATTCAGAATAGCTTCTGTATACACCTGCTCCAAGTTAACAACTAAAAAGGTAGGACATATATCTTTAAAAAATTTTTTTTAGGTATACGGTGTATACTATGCATAAAAAACATATACTAGCAGAGGGTTTTCAGTTTAACTGCAAATGTGGAACTACACTTTAAGGCTCACCACTACTTCTGCAGCTCGAATATCTTGCAATGTCATAAACTGGCCCAGGAAAATGGCAAATGTCCAGTATGGCTGTTTACAGCCCAATTGGAAGCAGCCAAATGACAGGTGGATGCAAATGGAACAATCTGTGAGTCATACTGATAAAACCTACAGCATGCAGAACAAGAGCTTGGTGATTGATGCATGGAGAACTGTGTAAAAACTGCAAGAAAGGGTACCAGTAAATAAAACTCCAATCTGAACATTCCCCAGAGAGAGTTTTATATATATTTGCCTGTACAACCTATTGGAGCAATTTTTTGCTGTATTACTGTAGACCATAGAAAAATTGATTGGTCTTGGAAAAATTCTGTACTTGAGAATAAATGTTACAGAGCTAGTTATCCACTGATTCAAAATCAACCCCCAGTCCTGTAGCTTGCATACTGGCCATTAATGGTGTGCTATGATACCAGATAAGTTCTGCCATGTGGTAGGTGCCTGTAATGGTGTGCTGGATTCAGTTAGCAGGACCTGAGTCTGCAGTGCAGGCCTTATGCCCCGTACACACGGTCGAAAAATCCGACCACAAAATCCATCAGATTTTTTCCGACGGATTTTGTCCGACACTGGTGTTGCATACACACGGTCGGACAAAGTTGTCGGAAAATCCGATCATTCTGAGCGTGGTGACGTTTGTTGCCTACGATGGGACTACGTAGAGCAGGGGTCTCAAACTGGTGGCCCTCCAGCTGTTGCGGAACTACAATTCCCATGAGGCATTGCAAGGCTTACAGTTACAGGCATGGCAGAGGCATGATGGGACTTGTAGTTCCGCAACATCTGGAGGGCCGCTAGTTTGAGACCCCTGACGTAGAGGCTAGTAGCCAGTAGCTTTGGTCTTGTAATGTGATCTGAGCATGCGTGGCACTTTGTCCGTCGGAATTCGCTACACACGATAGGAAAAAGTCCGATGGGACTTTGTTGTCGGAAAATTTGAGAGCAGGAGATAAAACTTTGTCCGTCGGAAAACCCGACGGAAAAAGTCAGATGGAGCCTACACACGGTCGGAATTTCCGACAACATTGTCCGATAGGACATTTTCCGTCGGAGAATCCGACTGTGTGTATGGGGCATAACTGTTCCCTTGTGCTGTTTACTATAAATTACCACCGCCTCTGCTATTTGTAACTGCATATCAATGCATGACCACCTAAATCTATTTTAATTGTAGGACAATAAAGATAGAAAGGAGCAGGCGGCTAAAGCTGAAAAAAGGAAAAAGCAAATGGAAGAGGATGAAGCCAAGCGACAGAAGGGTGAAAATGGAAAAATCAGTGAGTCATACTAATAGAACAGTGTTACTGTGCAAACATTTTAGGCCGGTGTGAAGAGATGCTGTAAAGTAAGAATGCTTTAAAAAAATATATACATTTTAATTTTTTATTTTGATCAATTTCCAAAATGCGAAGTGAGCAAACATCGAAATATCGCCAAATCAATATTTTGGTGTGACTACTCTTTGACTTCAAGCCAGCATCAATTCTTACACTTGCGCACTATGTACACTTGCACAAAGTTAGGGATTTTGTGGAATTTAGGCCCGATGCAAACTCTGCTGAACGCATGTTTTAAAAAGCAGAAACCTGCGCTTAACCGCATTTTCATGCCGCATTTAGCTGCGTTTGCGTCTATAAGCGTTGGTAAAGATAACATCATATAGACCCTCCCCAAGCTCAGAAAGCATGTATTAACTATTTCTGCCATTTTGATCAGAGTGAGCAGCAACAGCAGAGAGAGCAGTTGTACACTTGCATTTGCCTCTCTTTCTGTTTTTTTTTTTTTTTTTTGGAAATTGATCCCATATTGAATATATGTCAGGAAATGCTCCTGATGTTGCTTTTGATGAGGCAGCAACTTCGTCGCAAATTGCGTGAGAGGTCCAGAGTCGGAGCTCGTCGATATTGGACCCATCCGTTGATGGCACAGCGAATGTCCGTTGGATATTTCACAAACATGTATGCATTAGTGAGTATATATGCTCTATGAACTATCTAAACGAATTACGACATTTTAAACCAATTTTTCTAGTATTTTTTTATGGTTTACCATCATATTTCCGAGTTTTATGGTCCAAATAAAGTTGGGTTCCCTTTAAAAAGTTTTATAAACGCGGCTAAACGTGGGTGCCGCCTTTAGCCGCGTTTTTGTGTATGGAACGTGGAAAAGCAAAGTGTCGCATTTTTTTGCTTGAGGTTAAAAAAAATGAGGTTAAACGCAACTGCATAAAAACGGGAAAAAACGAGACTGTGTACATGGACACATAGGATAACATTGCATGCGTTCAGGGGCAGTTGAAATAAGTGTCCAACTGCCTCTGAACGCGCGTTTAACAACGTCTCATGTGCATGAGGCCTTAGAGTTAGGTGTATGATTAACCAATTACACCTAGCATCTGCTAATGAGCATCAAGTTCATATAATAAGTTGAAACCGTCATTAAGTGAAAACAGAAATGGCTGTGTAGGAGGCTTAATACTGGGTGAGGATTAGCCAAACTCTTCTACTAAGGTGAGGTTGTGGAAGACAGTATAATGTCACAGGTCATACACCATGGCAAATCTGAGCCCAGCAATAAGACGTAAGGTAGTTATACTGCATTAGCAAGGTCTCCCCCAGGCAAAGATTTCAAATCGGACTGGGGTTTCAAGATGTGCTGTTCAAGCTCTTTTGAAGAAGCACAAAGAAATGGCAATATTGAGGACCGTGGACACAGTGGTCAGTCAAGAAAACTTAATGCAGCAAATGAAAGGCATCAAGCTTACTTGCCTTCGATATCAGAAGATGTCCAGCAGTACCATAAGCACAGAACTGGCAGAAACCAGTAAGACCCAGGTACACCCATCTACTATGGATGAGCCATCTACTGTGAACAGTAATACCTAAAAATACAATGCTATATGCCTAGTTCTACCACACATTCCATGTACACTATATTACGCACACATTATCAATCCATTGCAGCCATACAAGTTTCTTAGAATGTGACTAATACCTCCGCCAAACAAATCAAAAAATTGGTGTACAAAACAAACTCAAATACCTCCTTAAGAAAAGTAATTGCTAAATGTCACTGATTCAGTAACTGAACGTGACTAAAAAATAGCATGTGTAATTACCAAATAATGTGCATATAACTTAGCAAATTGTTACACATTTAAATATAAGCTAAATTATGGTGGTTCTGAACATGTGATCATACATAAACAATTGTGTGGTTAAACATATAGTCCATAATCAATTCCAATATTACTGAAAAAAACCTCAAAAGATATAAAAACTTATTGTGTTTTAAAAAGTAAAAAGAAAAAAGAAAGTTCGTGACAAACAAGTCTTGCTGAAAAATTGTGATAATTCATTCCTGTTGATATCGCAAAAAAACCATCACCACAGATATCCTTTTACACCCAGAAAGTGATGCCAGTGAAGTTTGGATGGCCGCTTATCAGAGGAGTTGATTGTCTTAATTAAAAGCCAATCAATCGCACTTTTACAGGATTGTGCCTGTTCACAGCATATGCACCCGTTTTCTAGGCAACTCTTCCTCCTTCTCAGATCAGCTCGCATGTATTAACATAGGTGGGAATATAAAAAACGCACCTCATAGCGTAAAATTGTTTTATTAAAACTGAATAAAAAATGTACAACAGCCAAATGGCTACTCACATTGTTGGGTGCCTACCCGGCACTGGGGCTGCTTGCTTGTAAACAAAGAATGGGAGAAATATTTTCCCTTTAGGACGTTTCCTGTGGAGCTCCGGCGTGCGTTCCACTCGCTCAGTCTCTGCACCGTGCAAACAGGAAGTCCAGGGAAAACTGTGTCAGGTGACCAGCGACCTTGGTAGGCGGTACCTGATCACCTGACACAGTTTTCCCTGGACTTCCTGTTTGCAAGGTGCAGAGACTGAGCGAGTGGAACGCACGCCGGAGCTCCACAGGAAACGTCCTAAAGGGAAAATATTTCTCCCATTCTTTGTTTACAAGCAAGCAGCCCCAGTGCCGGGTAGGCACCCAACAATGTGAGTAGCCATTTGGCTGTTGTACATTTTTTATTCAGTTTTAATAAAACAATTTTACGCTATGAGGTGCGATTGATCCTGTAAAAGTGCGATTGATTGGCTTTTAATTAAGACAATCAACTCCATCTGGTAAGCGGCCATCCAAACTTCACTGGCATCACTTTCTGGGTGTAAAAGGATAT